>CM070828.1:25590127-25603110 GCA_036326025.1 Chrosomus eos
TTTCACATTATGCAAAGAGCAAGGCTGATCTTTGATAAACAAATTAATTGTTTATTTTCTTACAATTAAAACTACAGAAAAAACTGTAATATTGTTAAATATTATTACAATTTACAATTGAAATATTATTACAACTATTTTAAAATGTTATTTATTCCTCAGTATCAGACGATCCTTCAGAAATCATTATAATATGCTGATTTGGTGCTTAAGAAACATTTCTTATTGTTATCAGTGTTGAAAATAGTTAATAGTTAAAAACATGAATGCTTTTTGTTTTGTTTTGTGGAAACCATATATATCCCCCCGGATTCTTTAATGAAGTTTTAAAAAAAAAATCAGCTTTTATTTGAAATATAAATGTTTTGTAACATTATACATGTCTTCACTGTCATTTTTAAACCATTGAATGTGTCCCTAAATGTAAAACATCTTACTAACCACAAGCTTTTTCAGTATTTTTTTTTTTACCGTAAATTACTCTTTATATTATTATATTATATTAGTTTAGTTAATGCAACTCGTACATGCTTTACACATATGCACATACATTTCATAAACTGGCACTATACATCCTGTCCTCTTTCTATTATTGTCCTATGAGACCAATACAGTGTACAGAGACTTGTGTCAGATGAATATGTATCCCCATCAGTGGCCATGTAGCCCCGTTTGCTGCCTGATAGGTAGTAATATGAATGTAACTGTATGTAGGCTCAAGGGACTCTGGTCGCAAGCTGCAATTACTGGGGGCCTGGCGTAATGGGAAACAAATTTGCAGGAATATTGCCGACCATTCGTCTTTATTTACACACCCGATAATGAGGGCCTGTGTTAATCTGGCTCTGAGGATTCTCCGTGCGCTGAGTGCCGAAATGTCTTAAGAACTCCGTAGCCTGAGGGATGAATCAGGCCTTCACTCCTCCGGTCTCTCTCATATTGATCAGCTCCGGAGATGGATGGATGTTTTTTACAACTCTGCCTCCTCCTAATACTTGGAAAACTCAATTCTGAACAGAGGGACAAAGGGCTTTTTGTGTGTCCTGCTCCCTAAGAATTATGACTAAAGATATAGAAATACGGTTTAACGGGGATTTGAATGTGCCTTTTTTGGGTAATATTTTTAGCTCATGGCCCACTTCTGTGTACAAAGACAGCCGCAGATTAGACTGCTCTGTGTTTTGAAATATGTGCTCATAAATTGACTATTCACACATGTTAGCTGTCAGAATATTGCCTTTCCTCGCTGTCTGCTGCATTGAAGTGCAATCAGTCACCGAGCATGTTGATGAGGATATGAATATTATTATGTGTTCTATAATATAAGCATTATTTTATGTGGATGGAAGCCATTCTTCACACATGTAAAGCATCCATCAATATAGATATTTGTGCTTTGTTCTCCTGTTCCTTGTGCAGATTTATAAATAAAAAAAACTTACATCAGTATATTTTTGATTAAATACTTTTTTCGAATCTTGAGATGGAATTTCATTATTTCACGAATTACTTATTTATTGTCACTTTTGAATTTTCGCAGTTAAAACATGCCATTTGGTTAGAGGAGATATTATCTAGAATATAAATTTGCAGTAAAACACACTTTACTTTTTTATTTATTTAATTTTACAGGAAAAAAACCCCTAAAAATGCTAGAGTGAAAACCTGTTAATTGGTTAACTTTAATTTCCCTATATACACTGAAAACTGTAAATGGTTTACAAGTAAAAACAATGAATTGGTATATGATTTATGGCAAAAAACTGTAAAAGGACATTCCCAAAATTGCTTGCATGACGTATCACAAATTAGGGGTTTTTTGTGTTTACATTTTCTGTTATTTAGTTAATGTTTATTGCATTATTTTAGTGATGTGTTACCCTGATAATGTTTTGTCATTGTATGTACAGTATGACCCTGTGAACCCTCTATAGTTTTGACCATGTTTTATGGACAGGTCACTCACGATGATCTCTGATTGATCATGTGGCTTTCTTAACAACTATGTTATTAGGGTCAAAAGCAGATTTTGGTAGTTTAAGTAGCCCTAATGTTCCATGACTTTTCTTTCTTCAGTGAAACCTAAACCATGTATGTGTCAAGTTTTCCAGAATTTTGTTTCAGCTCTGCCCAAACTTGAGATGGCAACCAGACTATGAAGGACGCAAAAGGACAACTCATTGAGCTTTATTGTTCTTTATTTATTTCTATTTGCAGAGGTATCGGCAGAAGCAATAGTAGAAGTAGTAGTTGCAGTAGCTGCAGTAGGTTGATAATCTTTTAAAGATAGATTGAAACAAAACAAATATACATTAATAAAGATATTATTTAAACTAACATTTAACATCTTATTCCCCATCACATTAACTACAGTATAATCAACTAAATCAAATGCCTTGACAATACATTTTAAATGTAAACAAATTTAAAACACACCTTTCAAATTCAAATAATTGGTCAACAGAAATCATACAAAGCTTTGCATAATCAGTACTGTAGCAAATTCGATCAAATAAGCTGAAACACAATACTGACATTTTACAACTTCAATGTTGATATTTTACATCAACATAAGTTAAGTTAATGCTCATACCAGTTGCGTCTTCAAGTTTGAATTTGAGTTGAATGTGTGAAAGTCCTTGTTAGTCAATCAAGAGATCTTCTCCAAACCTTTTCACCTGCATGAGCTCTCAGAGGTGCACCACTATATTGTTCCCCCCTGGAAACACAACTTATCAGGTTCCAGCTCAGCCACCACACTGCACTGCCCTCTTCAGGAATTTCTTTACAAGGAGGAACTTTCATTTTTTTCTTAATGAAACACCTCCCACTTGACCTCCTGGTTCACGAACCCAAGAGGTCACTCCAATCACCTTGTTATAACTTTACTTTTGTTCTTGCTTTTGTTCCTCTACAGGAAGCAAAACAATCAGTCATTGACATCCCTATGAAGGATTATAGCAGGGATTTTAGTTGACAGGTTCTTAACTTTATCTCTTTGGACAGGCTTCACAGTTGAGCCTGGGCAGGTTTTCACATTTACATCTCTTACGATGCCCTTCTTATCAAGGTTGACCCTAACGACTCTGGTAAGCCTATACTGACACCTTAATGCGTTCTGGTCAGCTAGCCAGACTTATTCCTCACAAATAAGTTAGGTCCATCCAATTGACTCCACTTCCTCCAGAACCGGTTCACTTCAGTTTGAATTACCATTAACCTTTTGTAGTAATAGCCCTCAAACTCAAAGCTCCCCAGATCTCCTTTACGTCTGGTTCTTCCGAGCAGGAGAGAATTTAGGCTGATATAGTCCACACAGTCTTCCCAGCTCTGAGTTTTAGCATCAATGGGCATTTCATTAGCAAGGTTGGCCGCCATGTATAGAAATGTTTGGAACTCACTCCATGTGAAGACTCCGTCTCCTCTAGTTTATGCAAGGCGTTTCACAATGTGAACAGCTGCTTCTGCATGTCCGTTCCTGTGGGTTGAGTCTGCTGGATGGATTTTCCAACTCCATTCTGTTCCAAGTTTGGAAACCTCATTTTCGATTCTGACCTCTAGGACAGGTCCAGGAACAAGTAGAAGTTCCTTTAGGGCATGTCTGGCTCTTACAAAAAGGCGTGGGTGATAAAAGGCAGAAATTAGCAAAAAGAGTGTTGACAACTGTGTAGCATGTAGAAAAACAAGTGCAAGAAAGTGTCAGCAGATCATGGATGACCTTCCACCAGAGCGAACGACACCAGCAAGACCATTTGAATACACAACAGTAGACTTTATTTGGATCTTATGAAGTGAAGGATGAGGTAAATAAGAAATTAAGCCGAAGGTATGGGGGATTGTCTTCTGTTGTATGGCATCCAGAGCTATGCACACAGATGTTGTCAGTGTCCAGTCAACTGAAAGTTTCCTCCTGGCCTACCAAAGATTCACTCCATTGAGAGGACATCCAATAAAGGACATCCCTTTTTTCCAGGGTCGGACCACAGCTTTCTTGGATGCCCTCTCAATGCCGTGAATCTTTGGTATAGGTCAGGAGGAAACTTGACAGTTGATAATCAGTGTGGCAATGAAGAGAGAAGGATTAAAGGCCTAAAAGTCTCAGAAAGTTGTCAACGCAGAGAGGGGAATCATCTGAAATCATCTCACAATGGTGCAGGAAGCTCTTGGGGAAGCAGCTGAAGCGAGAGATGACCTTAGCTAAAAGTGCATTCACCAAGCAAGCAAACTTCCTCAACAGGGGAGCGAAACACTTGACAAAAAGTGAACTACAAGAGGAGTTCAAGAAGCTCATTTCCGAGACAATGAATGTCAGCGAGACAAACAATGAATATAGAGCTGGTTTTCTGGCAGACATTGAAGCTGACATGGCAGGCGGTGAAGAGGCTGAACTTGGTAAGCAGCCGCAAGCTGATTTCAAGGGTTCCCCAGATATCCATGCCAGTTCCACAACCACAACCAACGCTGAGAATAAAGCCAACCAGTTTACCCAAGTTCAGTGGATGTAAAAGGAATTTCCATCGATGGAAGAGAGCCTGGGAAAGTCTGCAAAAGCAGGGGGAGCCAACCGGCTCAGTTGAAGTAAAAAAAGATCCAACTCTTTGACAGCATAGATGACAGAATGTGCAGGGACCTCCGTTTGTCTACCTACAACACTTCTGAAGACATATTCCAAGTGCTTGAGAACAGATATGGAAACAAGTCCACAATTGCCTTGGAAATATTTGAAGATCTTGAAAAAATTCCCATTTTTAGAGCAAATCAGCCAAGGAAAGTCATTGATTTAATCCAAAATATAGGTCCTGGATGACCCAACAGAGCTTGGAAACACAGGAGCCATTAACAAACCTCTAGTGATCAAATCAATAGAAAGTAAGTTACCTGACAACATGAAAACAAATTGGCTTGTCTTGGCTTGTCTTGCTGTTAACCCAGCAAATGGCGTCACTCCGGACAATCACTTTGATAACCTCTTAAATTTCCTGAAAACACAAGAAGAAATTCTAGAGAAATTAGAGCAATTGGGAGTAAGTGAAAAGCCAGAAAAGAAACATCTTTACACTGAAAAGAAGTATGCTTCCTCACAGTCCACAAGAAAATACGGATGTGTTATTTGTGGAGATGAAAAGCACCGGGAGAAGATATTCTTCTGCAAATGGTTCAAAGAGTTGAAGCCTGGTGATAAGCTGAACGCTGTGGAAAAGCTGGGGGCATGCAAGAGGTGCCTGTCATGATGAAGATGGTGAATGTAAAGACACTTACTTGTGTAGGAACAGGGACTGTAAGAAAAATAACTCTCCAGACCATAATTTCTTTCTTTGCCTGAAAGGAGACTTCAAAAAGAATGAGGCAGAAAAGGAAGAAAGTCTAATGTGACAAAGCATCAGTTCACACAGAGGAACAAGAATAATTAATATCTGAACTCTCACCAGAGATGGTAGAAAGATTCAGAAAAGCTTTTACCAACATCACTGCGAAAACAAACTGTTGGAAAGAATCAATCTGGAGTGATGGAGGTGAGTGCACAGGAAGAGCTACCTGTGATTTTAATGTTATTGGAGGTAACTGCCAATGCAAGAGAAAGGATCGGCACCCTGATAGACCTGGCATCAGACACAAACTATATTACCCACAAAGCTGTCAGAAGATTAAATCTGAGGAGTGAAGAGGTTACTTTAATTGTTCATGGAGTTGGAGGAATGAACATAAAAGTTAAAACCAGAAGATACTTTCTTAGAGTGAGGGTCAAGACGCCTATAGGCACGGAAAGAGCTCATGAACTTATTTGATACGGGTTGGATGAAATTGCCAAGGTGCACAAGGTAGTGAAGCATGAGCAACTCAATAAATTCTTCCCAGGAGTTAAAATTGAAGATTTGAAAAGACCAAAAACCATTGAGCTGCTGATAAGTCACCGTGAGGGAAGACTTGCTCCACAAAGAGTGAAGGTAATAGGAGACCTCGTCTTATGGGAAGGCCCATTAGGGAAGACTGTTATGAAGATAGATATGCTATGCACAAATCTGAAACACATTTTGCTCAATCCATGAGAGCATCCACAGTGAGGTATTAAGAAATCACAGAAGCACAAGAGTTCAAAGCTGAAACCAAAGTTGCTGGCAAAGAGTTTCTAGAGTGGTGGAAATGAGACTGCATTGGAGCAGCCTGCGAACCCAAGTGTGGAGGATGCCAGTGTGGCAATTGCCAGCCAGGAAGTAAGGAAATTACTCTAAGTGAACAAAGAGAATTAGAAGTCATAAAGAAAGGGCTTACCTATGTGAGAGCAGATGAACATAGTGATGAATCTCACTGGGACACAAAGTACCCTTGGATCGAAGACCCAGTTTCTCTACCTAATAACAGGAGTGGAGTGGAGGCCACTTGTTTTAAGGACAGAGAAGCAACTCAAGAAAGAACCAGAGTGGCAGGTAGCATATGCAGCCCAAATCCATGAAATGGTGGAACGAAGAGCTGCAAAGAGACCATTGCCAGCTGGAAAGGACCAGTGTGCTACTGTATGTAAGTCACTTGGCAGCACCTAACCCAAATTCTGTGACAACACCTGTGCGTCTCGTATGGAACAGCAGCCAGAATTTCAGAGGACTCCGCATGAATGACCTACTGCTGAAGGGGCCTGATGTTCCAATCCGGGCAGTCCTCCTCAGGTTCAGAAGAGGTGTGCATGCGGCCCTAGGTGACATAAAAAAAAGTACAATTCTGTGTGGTTGGAAGAAAGTTAATATTGGTGATCGACCAGCTGGGTGCATCGCACAACTGGCCATGAGAGAAACAGCAAAGGTACCTGAGTTTGCTCATCTGAAGGAGGAGCGTAGGATCCTGGAAGTAGATTCATATGTTGATGATATCTTGACTTTCCACAATGATAGGAAAAGGCTAGACAAGATCACCAAATGTGTTAAAGTAATCCTAAAGGCTGGTGGATTCTTCCTCAAACCATGGGTTCGATCATGCCAAAGTGGAAGTCAGGAGCATGGTCGTGGCCTACCAAAGATTTTACGGCATTGAGAGGGCATCCAAGAAAGCTGAGGTCCGACCCTGGGAACACAACTTATCAGGTTCCAGCTCAGTCACCACACTGCACTGCCCTCTTCAGGAATTTCTTTAAATAGGGGAAACTTTAAGTGAATACTAATTTTTTCTTGACGAAACAGTATGGATTTATCTTCCATACAATGAGAGTCAAATGTTTTTGAGCCCAATGTTCTTCAAAATATTTTCTTTTCTGTTCTGTAGGAGAAATAAATGCCTACAGGTTTGGTACGACATAAGGGTGAGTAAATAATGGAAGAATTGTCTTTTTCTTTTTTGAGTTAGCTATCCCTTTGAGAGGAATTTCAGTACAATCTCCTGCATGTTTCTCTCTAAATGAGATGTCCATAGAACAATGCAGTCACCCCACTGTCACACCGCATGTTTCCTCTCATGCCAATTAGACTCTGTGATATAGTCACAGCGTATCTAAGAGTGCCTCTGAGTTACCGCCTGACTTTTGCTTCCCTTCCCAGCATGCACTTACTCCTTATTAATATGATAGATAGCTAGAGTGGCTGCTTTTTTATCAAAATGTATGCATTTAATACTAAATTGGGGAAGAAATTGTATTTGCTGAGTTTGAATTTTGTATTAGTATTTTCACTAAAAATGTGTATGATGTTACAAACAGTGTTATATTTCTTTCAGTGAAAAGATTTAGAATTAGCATTTTGTAGTGTGTTTTTTACTTGTACTGCTATTAAAATTGTTTAATTTAAGTGCAATATTGGCAAATGAAAAATTTGATCTAATCTGTTAAAAATGCTGACATTTGTCCTTTTAAAGGTGGCATGGAACAGAATAGTCTTTTCTTCCCTATTGTTATGTAGGCCTATATTCGAGTGAAACGGCTTCTCGAAATAATTCAGGCGAGACTGTGATCGCATGTTAGTGACAGGTTGTACAGGTCTTATGCAAAAAGAGAGGAAATGTTGTGAGGGGGAGAGGAAGTGCATAGATATTTTTTTTTTAAATACTTCAATATTCCATAAAAATAAGAAAGGACCCTTTTCACAGACTGTGATGATGCATTTCAGTTATAAACTTTCCAAATCTAGTCAAATGTTTCATGGTTTAATTTAAAAAAAATGTAGTTTACAATTTAAAAAAAATTAATTAACACTGAAGTGAGGGTTTTCTAATACAAATGCTAAGAAGGTTTTGGCATATTTCACATTATTCTCTCTTATGACTGCTGTAATCAATCTTTCAATATTTTTTCCCTCTTTTGGAGATTCCTGGAAATGCTATCATGGATTTGTTCTTTTTAAATGGGAATACAAAAATTATATTGGCTGTCATCTCCTGTTCACTGAGAACGCTGGAAATGTGAAAAGGGTCCATTGTCAACTTTGATTTCATGCTGACTTTAACTCTAAAAATCATATTGGTAGATCTCATGTTTTTGAGGGGCCACAGTCACAGTTTTTTAGGGACAGTCTTGGTGCCGCTTTCAAAAAACTACTTAAAACTACTAGTATTTTTTTCATGTGCAGACAAGATCTGATACTCCAGTGAATTTGTTCAGCATGAAAGGGGGTTCAAATACCAACCGTGCATCACCACAATGCTTTTTTGGGTTTGTGTGTGGAAAAAGCAGCTTTGACATTTTGTTTGATGGGGAAAAAATTGATTTAGGAGCAAATTGACATTTGGGTGGATGAGGACAATATTTTAGTTTAAAGAAAATGATCTGCAAAAAGTACAACTTGATTAAGCTAACCAAATTTAGACATGTTGAACAGCTGATTTCTAGCATTTTAGACAAACACCTTTTATTTACCTGCAATACTTGTGAGACATGATTAATTATTTCTTCAAAAGTTGTGTTTAAAATCTTGGCTCAAAAATCAGTTTGAATGGGTATGAATCTTCTGCAATTTTAAACGGAAACTAAAAATATGAAATTTCAACAAAAATTTACACAGATTTAGTTCACACGGACTGGGTGTTTCCCTGCCAATGGCAGAGACGCTCCTGCATTCACAAGCAGAAAAAATATGGATAGCAATTATAAACCATTTTCATAACAACATTCAGTTGTACTTTTGGACTGAATCAATGACGTAATATAATCTGAGGTAAAAATGTGGGATTATATCACCTACACAATTAACTAAACTAAAACACCATTGATTGGCTTATTGCCCTTCATCTCACAGGCGCCCCTCTCTGGTTGTCTCCCTGCATGCTATCACATGACAGGGAAAAAGAACAGTCACCTTGGAAAACAAAAGGTAATAGTTGTTAATCACTTTAATGAGGCATGACAACATCACTGTCCATTTCTCACCCACAGCAAGGGAGCGTGATGGACCCAAACTGGATTAGTGATTAACTGAGTTTGAGGCACATTGTATTTAGCTCCACAAAGGTGCAGTGTCCCAGCGGCCTCTGCCTCCTGCTGGCCACGGATGCCCTGTAAGCTGGAGACTGGGGCTGGGAATGAGGATGGTTAACGAAGGGAGAGAACAAGAGATTGGGGGATGTCACCAGGCCCCTAGAGGGAAGTAGCCACGTCCTGTCTGGATTCCCCACCGAGCTGCAAAATGAGCAAGGCTGCATGCACCTGAGCAGGCCGAGGAGCTGCCTCAGGCGCTGGAGAAGCTGTAGCCGGCTCTTCCCTGCTCGGCTTGCTCCTCTTCTACCCCCCTTAACCATTACAAGCCAGGCTCTGACAACCAATCCTCACAGAAGACAGAAGCGCTAGTGCAAATCAAAACCACCACCTATAAATTACCACTTTTCAAGCCTTCTTTAACTCATCCATCCCCCTCCTCTATTCTAGACTTTCTTGTGTCTCTCTACCCGTACAGACTCCCAATGCAATATAAACTTAGCTGTCAGAGGGGCTTTTGTGATGTGGCAAACTTGCCATTGTAACAGACAGCTTGAGAAATGCAGAGGGTGGCGGAGCAGCGTGGACTCTTCCCTGAGCCCGACGGGTATGTGGTTAGGGTGGGGGAGATGGGCACACGGTGACTTTCTCAAGGATAATGAGCCACTGAACGATGGCTAAAATGTTGCCGTCAACCTGCCCTTCTGCTACCGGCTAATTAGATAATTAGCAAGATCCTAATTATGGGATCAAGGTGCAGGGAAACAATTAGCACGAAGTATTGCCACATAAAACGGAAATTTACGTTCTGCCAGAGCATATTTAATTTGAGCCTTCTCCTAAATATCTACATCCTCTCGCAAGCGATCATTTCACAAGTCCCTTATGCAGTGAAGGAAGGTGTCATTTGTGAAAGGTTAATTTAGCTAGGCACTAACTAAGATTATAGAGAAGCGTTGAGCTGGAAGATGTTTATGTGGAAAATACTGTGGGACCAATTGTTTAGGGAAATGTATTATCTTTGCAAATAATTTCCTTTCTGCAGTGGAAAGTGTCATTTGTGAAAGGTTAATTTAGATAGGCGCTAACTAAAATTAGCATAAGTGTCTAGTTGGATGATGTTTATGTGGAAAATACTATGGGCAAATTGCATATGGAAATGCATTATCTTTGTAAATAATGTATCTTTTTTAGTGAAGGGATGGTGTCATTTGTGAAAGGTTAATTTAGCTAGGCGCTAACTAAAATTTAGCAAAGAGAAGTGTCGAGTTGGAGGATGTTTATGTGGAAAATACTGTGGGAAAATTGCATTGTTTTCCGTAAATAACTTCCCTTATGTAGTGACTGGATGGTGTCATTTATAAAAGGGTAATTTAGCTAGGGTTAGCACAGCATAGTGTCAGCTTGGAGGATGTTTACATTTAAAATACTGTGGGAAAAAGTGCATTATCTTCATAAATAATTTCTTTATGCTTTTCAGCTCACCTTCCAACAGATAAAAGAGCGTAAAAGAAAGAAAGCTCAAGGAAAAACGAAGACGAGCGTATAACCACATGCTCCCATAAATACAAAACACAGGCGGGAGAGAAAGAGAGCGCAAGTAAGGGTGAGAAAATTGAGCCTAACAGCCTGATTCTTAACTATTATTTATCCATTATGGAGAGCGAATGGAGCCCGGGTGCTGCTCAGTGGCAGAGAATTAGAAAAGATTTGTGGGCTTTACGAGGCCCTGTCCTCCCATCCGCAGCCTGTTCAGCTCCCAGGGGCTGCCGCGGTGCCGCTGCCTCAGCTTGTCTGATCATTTATCCATAATTAGAAAATTAATATTTTAGATGGCGCTATGATGAACCCATTATGGTGATGGGCCCCGATATCAATTATAACTTCAATTTCAATTTCACTTACAGCCCCGGCAAATAGAGCCTGCTGGTACAGAGGACTGTGATGGGGCCGGGGCTCGCCGAGCGTGACGAATACAGATCGCTGCACATTAGGATGAGCAATTATTTGAACATGTATAAAAACTATTTACAAGCAATGTAATTGACCGGGGTCAGGAGGAGATGCGGGGCAAAGAAAGGGGAAAGAGAGAGGAATGGACAGGTTGACAAATTTTTGTTCTGTACCAACAGAAAGATTTATTAATTTCTGCGGCTGTAATTGAATTTTTGAAAGGTTCTTGTTAAAACCCTCATCGCTTGGCTCGTACCGCACTGACCTCTCATAGATCTCTCCCTCACAGGCTCACGGTTTCTCCTCTTGCACAGATAGCCGTTGGCAGGAAGGATGCTGATGGAATCCAATAGGAAAAATATATTTAAAAAAAAAGAGGGAAGGACCATTTAATTAAACATTTTTGTTTATATCTGATTTTGGAAGCCCTTATATTTCTGCAATGGTTATAATATATGAAAATAAGAGGAAATATTTTTTTTTCTCCTCTGTTTTCTTGTCTCAAGAACATATTACAGATATAATGTGGCTCTAATTGGTGCAATTTCATGAATTGGACAGAGTGATTTGTCCCCACTTATTATTTACTCATATTTAATAACGCACTGCTTATTGCTCAGAGGCATGCCATAGCTTCTCATTCATCAATGGGATTTGGCAATGGAGACTGAATATCCCTTGTAAAGGTTTATTGTCTGAGGCAGCTTTTCTCTCAGAGGGGGACTGATGTTGCTCTTTAGCGGACAAATCCCCCGTTTCTATCCAAATGTCCCCCACCTGGGGCCACAAGATTCCGTATGACCGCCGTGCCCCCCTCCATGCAACTCGCACACACACATTCGTTCTTGTGCATTTGGCAGCCCAATACGTGCACCTTGTTTTGCACATGTCAGTTTAATTGTTCACTGTCAGGGGCAGAGCAGCGGATAACAAGCTTAGCAAATGATGTCTGCTGTTGCTACACATTGATTAATATTTTACATGTTATTATCCTCTGTCCATTACAACAGCAAATTAAACTATAAATCACCCCTTCTGCCGGTGTCACCCAATCATAAATCCTCCCTCTTTTCTCCCTGCGCTTGCCGCGGTGCGATGGCGCGCAAGGTCCCTCTCTTTTTCACAAGACAACAAAGAGGGAAAAAAAGTGCCTGTGTTCTTTGGTCTGAGTTATGGACCAGTCACAAGAACTGTATACATCAGGCAAGTGAAAAATGGCAAGTTTGTTCTTCTATAAACCAAAAGTAAAACAAGTAACCTTTTGTAAGATATTTGCCTTTTCTGCAAGGCAGAATACATTCTCAAGTTGGTCAGATTCATCATGTGTAAAGTATGTATTGTTAATGATATTGAAAAATGAGTAAGACATTATTATGGATGATTTTTTTTTATTTCGGACAATATTATTATGGTCAAGTGTAAAACACATTTTACTTTCGTAATCTGATGGATTTCCAAATTAAACAGGATATTTAATGGAAAAAGAAAAATATAGAGCAGGATTGTATCCATTGGCAGTTGGTTTGATTCTGAAAAATGGGCATTAGATACAAGAATGGAGTGAAGGGATTGAAAAAGTTTGTAATGTCCGAAAGTTTTTTTTAGAAGCAAAGTTCTGATTATAAAGACATACTTTTTCAGT
>CM070828.1:25603210-25728210 GCA_036326025.1 Chrosomus eos
GGTAACTTCCAGTGCCGGCTTCGTAATTAAAACACCTGAAATATGTTTTATATTAATAAAGCATCAAGGCAGCAAAAGTGTTTCTTTTAATTTTAGAAACACACACACACACAATTCTGTTTTACGTAGTAATCCCCATATCCGGGGAGCAGCAACACACTCTTTTCCAGATGTGCATTAGAAGATGTGACAAAATGAGGAGCACATTTTATTTTCCCACAGCAACCTTTTTGCGCCATCTTTCCTTGGACAGTAGCACGGTCTTACTTTCATTCTTATATCACTGCATATCCAATTTAGCATGATATGTGTACATCTTCTTGAGTCAATTGTATTGGACTACTGCATTTTGAAGAGGGAAGTCTGGACTGTGTAATGACATGTGTGGAGAACGAAGTGATGAGTAAACAAGATGGATGAAGCTCTCTGCTCCTGTCTTAATAACTCCTGACAGACACCACAACATCATATCGCTATTACTGTTTTATGTGTAACATCACCCATTGAGCAGTACTTGAAAAGCCTTGTGTTTTTGCAGCCGGATATTTTGCATTGATAGTACTGTATGAAGTACGTAAATTGCTCCGCAAAGCAGAAAGCTTGACTGAGAGTCTCATCCTGCTAAATGAATGCAGAGGAAAGCAGCACTGAAACTGATTAGACACTAATCCTAAGGGGTGCTGTGCAGATGGAACCAACACTTCCAAAGCTGATCATGTTGATGTTCTCACATCTATTCATCTTTATCTTTCAAAATGCGTTGTTTCATTTTGAGATTGTTGTTTTTTCCTAAAACTTGTTTTCAGATTCCACTGTAGATTTGTTTGCTCATTTCATTGAAAATACTGTGTTTTTGTATTTGTTTATTTGAATGGGAATATAAGAATTTTTAGTTCTGGTCCTTTAATTTGAAATGGACCAGCTGTGTTCCAAGATTGCCAATATTTTTTATAACACTTTTATATCACTGGAACACTTCGGTGTTTTCAGCTTTCCAAACAGAATGGAATACTCAAATGTAAAATAATAGTCTTCACTGTATAAATGAAATATAACTAATAAAATGAATTAATACAATTTATCTTTGTTAAAGCTACAAGTCATTTTCTCTTTCTCTTTTGTTGTTTGATCACAATTAGCATCAAGCTACATAGCACAGTTTAAAAGATTAATATTATGCTTTTAATATTTAATATTATTACCAAAATCCAGATCGCAATCGGAAGTTATTACAAGTTGACACCAATGAGTGCTTGTAATAACTTCCGATTGCGATCTGGATTTTGGTCATATAATGTTGTTGATCTTTGTTATATTAAATCATTTTATATGGAGCTAAGCGCAACACCTGCTTAGCATGTATACTGTAAATATGCTTTATTCACATGAATATACACCAAATCGCATGAAAATCACACACAAACCATCGTAATCGTGTGTTTATTCTCTTTATTTTTGACGTGAAGAAACATTTCTTTGGCTTTGTTTTTCACGGAGCTGCGAAGGAGTAAGTTTACACAGCCACATCTTAGATACAATACGTGCCCTTTCTCACGATCTAACAGTAAAAACCTTGTAGAAAAGGAATTTGAGCTATGATTTAGGAGAAAAAATCTGTTTTTCATTTAGATAAGTCAGAGTTTTGGTAACCACCACAGAGAAAGTATTTGGCCACCTGCTTTTTTCCTGCTGTTCCAAACATCCAGTTGCTCTATTTAGATTACAAATCTTTCCCGTCTAAAATAAAACCTTCATCCAACCTGTGCTATCTAGAACAACAGCTTGAGACGGTTTGAGGATCAAAATGGATTTGACACAGAGGGAAAGAACAGTAAGAAAACAGATAGCGACATGAGTGGGGAACTGAAATTGCTTCAGAGAGCAGCTCTGATAAGAATAAGATGGCATCACTGGATTTAAGAGCAAGCGAAAGACAGAGTGATAAAGAAAAAAAGATATAGATGCAATGTGCTGCATTGCCTCTAGCTCTGCTTTGGCCTTTTGAAAAGGTATCAGACTTTTCAATATGGAAGATCCTTAGGGTGCCAGATGCTTCCTGTTGCCGATGACTGCTAACTGAACTCCAGACCACAAATAAGAGATATATGTGTGAGAATCATTTCTCTCATTCTCATTCTCTATGCTAATTATAGAATCAGTTTGTTAATAGTTAAGAGGAAGCATAAGAGGACAAAATGAATGGAAGAAATTGTTATGAGTGAAATTGAGCCTTTAAGTTAAAAGAGCCAAATGTCTTTGAGATCTCCTCTTTGTTTGTGGACAAATAAACAAATTATATAATTTTTACTAAAAGAAGACCCATTTATCATTGCTATTAAAAGTCCATTGATTAAAAATGCCATCTTGTTGATTTATTAATGTTTATTTATTCCAGATGTTTTAGAATGTTCTTGTTGAATGTCCTGATCACTCACTGTCTAAGCTAAGTAAATTCAATATCATAAAGTAATTGCACTTCAGACCTCTGACCTACTCATGACTCAGAATATTCCCTTTAAGTTCAGAAAAAGGGCAGTGTTACGCCTACAGGTTAGGAGCATGATGATAGTTTCTATTTTAAGCATTGTGTAATTGTGAAATTAGAAACAAGCTGCTTCCCAGGGCTTGATCCATGCTGGTTAACACAGTGTCAATTAGAAAACCACTGACAGTGCCAGTACATGAAGCATTTATGGTTCACAGCATGTGAACATTTAGGCTTTCCTCTGTGGCTGAGAAAGAATAGCAACTCTTCATTTGAACAAAATGATCCCCTATAGATGTTATACCGCAGAATCACAGTCCTCCTTATTAAAATGTAAACAAACAAAAAGAAAATCTCATGATTTTACAAGTATGTTTTGGTCATATTTCTAAGTATAGCCTACTGTATCATCACAGGCTTTCTCCTGTCGTAGATCTCAGTCGTTGTTTTGTGTTTTGATATCAGCAGGTGCCCTTTGTTTTAACAAATGTTATTTTTTATTCATGTATTTTTACATGAAATCTGCTGTGCGTTCATCCTTATAGTCTTAAAAGACACAGCTCAGTGTTGGCTTAGATGGGATTGTCCTCAGTGGTTCTTATTGTGTCCTTCAGAGACGTAATGATCAGATGTTTCACCATCAGCGGAAATGGAATAGGAGCCTTACCCACAGTTCCTTAGAGACGAGCCGCACTACACGAATGTGACCTTGGGAACTCTGTACTGTGTTATTTCCTCTTAGAAGAAGCTGGAGAAGTTTTGCATTTCAAATGGCCTTTCTTTTCTTTTTTTCTTCTTCCTCCTACTCTCTTTTTTTATCTATCCTCAGGAGCTATAACAGGACGAACAGTGTTTTCCATTAAATGCTGATTTGGAAAGCAATAGTGATTGCTTCTCTTGATAACATAATATCTTGCATATGATGGCTACGTCTAAGGGGACTAATCCATAAGCAGAATCAGTAGCGATATGTGATTTCTTGAAGCAATAAATAGCTAAATCAATGGCACTTCCGTGTCAAAATGTCAAATATTGTCTTAGATATGTTCAATGCATGGATCATCAAGACTCTTTTCCAGCAAGTATGTTATCACATTTTCAGATATCCTCCAAAAAAAAAAAAAAAGACAGCACAGCACATGCCAGTTACTGATAACAGAGGGCACTTCAAGTTCAAGTTGTAAGTGAAATGGTGCCAGGTGTGGGAGAAGATTCCTTTAAAAACGGGATCTGTTTTTCCAATCTGTAACTTCTTAAACACTCATGCCTCTGATCTGAGAGATTCACTTCTGGAAGCTTGCAGCCTTTGGAAAAATGAGGATAGCCAAGATGGAAAAAAGAGAGAAAGAAAGAAAAAAAGGAGAAAGATGAAGTAGGCAGATCAAAGAACAACACAATGCTGCTTGTCTGCTCGAGTAGGAGGAAGCCAAAGCCTGTGAGCTGTGGGTCAACGAGGGAAAGTTACCGTTCCAACTTTAAAATCTGTTCAAATTCCAAACCTCATTTTTCATTAGAAGCATATTTTGCACTTTCCCAAGAACTTGTGAGCAATTTGTGTCAGAAAAGTGTTGGAGGCACTATATGCTTTAATTAATTTGAAAACTTTAGCAAACCTCTGTAGGCAGGAACAACTTTTTCAGGTTTATTATTAAATTGTCTTTACAAAAAAGAAAACATCAAGCTTGGAGCTTGATTAAAATAGAGCTTGATTAGGCACCATTAAAATATTTTAGGTCCCCCGAGAGGTCTTGAGTACTGCCTACTGAAATGTAACCAGGTTCTTATTTCCCACAATACTAGAAGGTAAGAAGTTGTACTCTCTTTGTGACCACGCATAATTGTAGTGTATTTAGGGTGAATCTGAATAATTAAATATATTCTGGATAACTAAAATCCTAAGAGCCTTCAAAGGCCGGGAAGCTTCCAAACCAGCGTTCCCCACCCCCAGGACTCAAAATTAACACACACACACACACACACATTCCACCAGCGTTTCCCACCCCCAGGAATGTGGAATGTGCCACAGGAAGTTAATGTTACAGAGAAAAGAAACTTCTCTTTTTAAAAGACATTGTAAACAGAAATATTCAATGTGTTTTATGTGTTTGTTTGTTCATGTTACATTGAAATAACTGAGTTTACCATTATGTATTTTTACATGTAACTGCGTATTCCCTAGAATTCTAACGAAGGAGAACTGAATTTTGCAGTCATATATATTCTATTATACTTCCCCTTTAGAATTGTAAGAACAATGTATCTAATCTCATGTTATGATTTGCCTTTTATGTGTTTGGTCTGTTTCTCGAAAACTGGGATAATGTTTCAAACCTTGCCAACTAATGTTTAACCAAATCCATTTGTGACAAGTTTGGAGTCTCTGAGTTCCAATCGTCGCGCCCCAGTTAGCCATTGATATCACATCTTGCTAAAACTTTGTTACACATATGACTATAATAATTAGGAAGATTCTGCTTTTAAACACCCGATGAAATTAGGGTTTCAAATGCCTTGCTTAAGAGAACAAAGGGATCATAAAAACCAGAAGTCCCGCCTGCGAGTTTCGACCTCTTGATTGGCCGAGTCAATGGGAAGAGGCTGGACTTCGCCGATGTGATAAATGTAGGAGCGCAGCTCTGCCCACTCTTCTTGCTTCGCCCGTCGTTACTGCTGCATCATGTAACCCGATCCGTGGTCTCCTTCGGAGACCCGATCCGATCTTTATATCTTTCCTTTGTAAGGCAAAGTTTTGTTTTCCATAGTCGACTCTGTTTACTTCCACAGAGTGAAACAAACGTAGCCGAGCTACTTTCATTGGTAATGCTACTCAAAGACTTTAAACCGCCGCGCCACCCGAGCGCTCAGAGACAACACGTGACGCTTACACACACAAAGGACTCCGCTCACGCACGCGGCCGGGACAGGCCTTCAGGAATGCGACAACACAGCGAGACCCATAACTTGTGCAAGTATCTCTTTATAACGCTTCTAAGGAGCATTAAGATGATGTTTCGTGTTGTAATCAGAAAGGTGAATGTCTTAGGAGGAAGTATGCCAATGTTCTCTCACTCTCTCTCTCCCTCTCTCTCTCTCTCTTACTCGCTAACGCGTGTAAGTCATCCATTGCCCAAACTTTACGCATTTCTCGTTCATCAATGTCTTAATGTGTTTCGTTCGTGTTAATGTTTGTAAATACATGTATTCCTGTAACGTAGTAAATATATATAAGTAGACATGCCTTTATTAAATCATTATATTCACTTGACTGATGGACTTCCTCTTTGCTCAATTTCGAGGCTCTTAAGTGCCAAGAAGATCTTTTATGCTACAAGCTTTACGAATTAATTAATTATTTCAATAATTGATAATTTAAAGAGTACTTATTATGGGCAGGAAGCCCAATTCTTCTGGCCAGAGAATTGCGTTTCCTGCAATCCTATAAAGTAAGATGATATTGGGGAAAACCCCTCAATATTCGTCTGACAATTGAGCTAAATTAATTTTGCCTGATTTGTAAAACGTGATCTGTGTAATTGACTGCAATCAACTTGTTAAAATGAAAGGATTGCATGTATACATCCAGGTAAAATGACATTCTCCTTTAGAGGGAGATTTATTAACATGTAAGACTGATCTAATCCAAACATGTATGAATAATTATTAATTACCAATTATTAATTATGATATGCAAATTCCCCCTGGATTAGACCCGCCTAAAGTCTTTACAAGAATGGTGGAGGAATATGCTAGGCACACTTTAAACTTGTTTTTGAGCAAAAGAGATCAGTTTTCAATCTGTCTATATTGTGATTTAATATTGTACGTGCACCTCGGTTGAGCGAACGCATTGCGAACTCACCGTGACTGATTAAAGGCAAAAAGCCATTTCAGTCCAGCGAAACTAAGAAGTAAACTGCAGTTTTCATAGTTTCACAGCATTAAATTTGTCCTATAAAAGACGAAGAAACCTCTTTTGAACGACGACATTTTTAATATTAAACTCCCCTGTCCGAACGATGTTCTTCTGTCAGGGTGAAGACAAGATTTAGTGAAACGATGCTCTTTCACTATTCTTAAAAAGGCCTTATATTAAATCGTTAGATTAACGGTAAACTCCTGGTTAAAAATTGACGTAGCTACTCAATTGTAAAACCTAAAGCATATCTAATCATAAGTGCTATTTGATAATATGTTATGGGAGTCGAAAAAACAGACGAATAATTCCTGTTTTATTTATGCGCAGCGCAGAACCCCTGCCAGACGTGTTTGTTAGAATATAGCACAGAAAAATCCAAAACCTTAAAACATTTTAATCATTAAATGCTATTTGATAAATGTTAGTTGGATTCGAATGACAGACGTATAATTCCTGTTATCTATATTAATGTAGGGAAGCGAAGAAATCCTTCCGTGCACACGTGTCGAAAAAGGAAAAACCCGCAGAGGTTTGAAATTTATAAGCGAACACGTATGAATCATAGTGCTAATTATTTGTGGGAAGCGAAAAACAGATGCCTAATTCCTGTGAACCCTATGTGTGTGTGTAGAAAAATCTTGCCACGCTGTTTAGTGAAATATAGCACCAAAACCTCCAAAACATTTTAATCATTAAATGCTATTTGATAAATGTATTTGGATCCAACCGACAGACGTATAATTCCTGTTTTCTCCTACATAGCGCAGAAAAAAAATTCCTGCAAGTCGTGTTTGTTAAAACATAACACCAAAAAATCCGCTGAGATTTATTTGATAAGTGTGATCGCTACAGAAAGCAAAGCGTCTGCACGCTCAAATTTGAATCACACATGGAAGCAGGCCGGTTTTTATTCCGCTGACAAACACTAGAGGGCAACCCTAGGCCTAAGTGCTTGACAGTTTCTCGAATACGCACCGCCCCCTGACTTCATCCTGCATGAGCGAAATGTCGCCATCGTGTGGACACTAGTAACAAGGTCATCCTTTCCTAAACATTTTCCCTCATAACAATTTCAGATTTTTCCAGTGAATTCCTGAAATTGTGTCAATGCATGTGCAAGTTCCAGTGTTACTAACATGATTTGTCACTCCTGACTGAGTACACTTATTTTGAATTTAGTTCAAACCACATTTGAATTTAAAAAAATTCAAAAGTAAGTATTAACAGTCCCTGATGACCACTTAGTAGTGCGGCCCCCTTGTGGCCCTCCCCTGCTAAGTCAGCTCATCTTTGATTTCTACTCTTCCTGCTTTGAAGTGGCGTTCTCTCAGTTGATTTTCTGTTGGATATTATCCTCATCATACATAATGCCAACCTTAAATTTCCTACACTTATTCAAGTTTGATTTGAAACACAACAAATTTCAAGATTAACGTGAATTAAGTCTCCTTCCCTGTGGGGAAGAGTTTATGGCTTTACGTCTATATTTCCGGTCTCAAATTATTTTTAATAATTTTGATTTGATATGTTATGACAACAATTCTAGAAGTTACTTAACATCTATGCATACGCTCGATTTGAAGTGTATTCAAACCAGTTTGAATGCAATTCAAATCAAGTTCTCGGTCAGCCAGGTTGACCACTAGGAGGAAGTGACCCAAATCCCTTTGTGGCCCAAACGCGCCACTACTGCCTGGTCTTCTCCCGGGGTCCATCCTACTTTATTACTTTTAATTATTATTTTTTATTAATAGTAAAAGTAATAATAATAAAAGGAATTTAATAAAAAAAAAAAATTTTTTTTTTAGGAATTTTTTTTTTGGGTTAAGTTATTTTGATAATTAACATCATTTTCATAATTTCCTTTTTACCATTATTTAGGAAAACCTTTGCTTCTATTTTCTACATACATAATTACTCAATTCAGTTTAAACAAGAAAGCTTTCATTCACTGTTAAGCTTCACACTGTTCTGTATTTACATGTAGAAACCACTAAAGAGCTGGGGTGATTTGACAGTCATCCCTGCTTGGAGTCCAGCACGCTGGTTCATCTGACCTGCGTCACCAGCACTGACTGAGCGCGAGTCTCGGACTTTCCTGTATCTCTCCGTTAGTGCGGCCCGCAACACGACATCACCAATTTGGCACTGCCGGTTGTGATTCAAAGTCAGGTTGCGTGAGAGGGAGCACATCAGTACAGATACACGAAAGGCCCGGGACACTGCTGTCAAGCGTTTGGGGACGACAGAAAGACCAACCACGATGCTGACTCCAACCCACATGACCTCATTCCACCCCAGGCAAACTAAACAAAGGTATTAAACCCATCCACTTAATATTTGCTACAGAATCTAGAGATTCCCCCGGTTATTGAAGTGTTTGGCTCCCTCCTCCTCTCCGAGCCACAAACCGCAGGCTTAGGCCTCCTCTTCCCCTGTAACACTTCCTGTGTACTCTTAACGCCATTTCATTACAGACCTTCCCATCTTGGATGGTTGCATGTTACTTCAAACTCTGCTATCTTGCCACTGCTCTTTTCTGTCGTGCTCTGTTCTTTTCAGTTCACCTAGAAGACAGAACCTATCTGAGACAACAAGGAACGCTGAATAATAATTAGACAACAAGCCGCTAGCATCAACAGGTGACCCCTAAGCTATCGCCCTGTTAAAATTTCATTCAGGCCCATGATGACCTAACCAAATTGTCCCACAGAATGATTTAACTGTCTGCATCAGTTAACCACAATTTGCATACGCGGCATAGCCCGCATTATAGCTCGTTAAACGTAGAACAACTTGCTTGGTCTCTCTGTGTGTGTTGTGTTCCTCTCGCCCACAGTCGAAACCAGTATGTTCCGGTCCTACAGTCCCACAACCGCTGGGACAACCTGGACACATGGCTGAGATTCATGACACCTCCATTCCTGCCCAAGGTCGCCAGTGACTCAGAGCTCCAAAGCCAAGAGCGACGTGGACAAGCTGATGGCGCACAAACCAAGCCAAAGCTCCCACGACAAAGACCGGCCAGACACGTCCAAAACCTCACTTGCCAGCTCATCGCACCAGCACGTCTCCATGAAAGGAGCCGCATAGCCCTGGAGCACGAAGTTGCAACGCTAAGGATGCAAGCCAAGGACGACAACGACCCCGAGCTACAGAAGGAAGTGGAAAGACTTCAAACTGCCCTGTCTGATCTTCATCGGCACACAGACCGAAGAGACCAGTCAGAGAAAAGAACCAGAGAGGAACCCAACGAGAAACTCCGACAAAAGTGAAGCCCCTTTGCAAAGAGCAGAGGCCGAACTTAAAGAGACTCGAAAGCCATGGCCTGAAAAAGAAAAACTCGCAAGAGGCCCGTGCTACCATCCACACAGCTCGTTCAGCAGAGACTGAACTCAAAGAAAGAGACACTAAAGCCAAGGCCTTTGAAACCACTTACACACGGGCCGAGCTGAAATCCATGAACTTACTCAACAGAGACACGATCTCAAAGCCGAACTTGACATTGTTCCACAGAGTTGAAACACTCTTATAGACTACCAGCCGCTGCGGCAGGCCTTCATTAAAGAATTCTCTGATCCAGAATCCGAAAAGACTTTGAAAAACCCCACGATCTACTGTCTCTGAACACTACTCAGAGATGCCTCCAGAGGGCGCCCCATAACACCATAGCCCTGTCCACAGAGAGTCGAGTCCGTTCCAGGCCACTGGTAAGCCCAAGTCTGAGCACGCATCAGACAAACACAGTGCCGCCACGTCTGAGAAAGCCGAGACCCTGAAATCGCTTAAAAGCTTCTTCACAAAAGACTTTCCAAAAATTCAAGAGGTACGAGCTTTACATCCTATACCTGAGCGTAAGACCTACAGGCACACAGAACACTGCTCGTCAGCCACAGACACAGAGCAAACTGTCACATCACAAAGTGACAGCAGCACACAGCCACCACAGCTGACAGCTGCACAGCCTGAGTGAGACCGCACAGTTTCCCACAGCTGGGACCGAAACCCCAAAAGAACTGATCAAAAGGGGGTGGGCCCGGAAACTCTACCTACCCATCACTCTAGACAATGAGGTGAGCCTTGAAACCCTGGTTGAAACCCGGCTCAGACCTCACTTTAATGTCAGCTCAACTCTTTGAAAGACTCAGTACTAAAGCTAAGAGTGAAGATCGAACTCTTATACCCCACTGACTTTGAACTGCAAAACCAGAAGACACTGCACGAATACAGTGCAAGACTCTGCTAAAAGGGTCCCTGATCAGCATAGAACATAGAACTTTTAAAAGTAGATGAAAATGTCTGCTCAAAGAGTTGCAAGACTCTGCATTCGTAAAATTAGAATTTTACTGACTTAAAGAAAATCTTGGAAAGTAGATGAAAAGGTCTGCGCAAAGAGTTGCAAGACTCTGCATTCGTAAAAGTAGAATTTTACTGACTTAAAGAAAATCTTGAATGGACGTGTAAGCCTCACCTGCCAACAGACTATGCACGACCCTTTCGAACCAAGCATTTGCAACATGCTGGTTGAAATGACACTGCTAAACATTAGTTTCTATGACAATGAAGGGTTACAGGAAACGCTAGCTCCAAATAGGGCATACGTCACTGCGACGTCAGAGTTGAGTGAAACCACCTGAGCTTTAAGCTACAGTTAACCTATGGGCGTGCATTTAATCGTTACGATCCAACTAAAACACAATGTGCAGTACGCATTTTTGATCGCTGGCTGGTCTAAATGCAGATAAACGATTGCTGGAATTGACATCCCTACTTTAAGTAAAATAGCCTTAAATTTCCAACTAAAATTAGCATGTTTAAGCAGTAAAGCGTAAGTCTGTTTGATGAAGAAACCTCATCTCAGCAGCCTGTAAACTGTACCGATGTTTATTCTGCTTTGCTTAAAAGAAATCCAAATTGCAGTATGACTAAACCTGTGTCTAACAAAGAAAGCCCAGGACAAAGTTATATCTAGGTAGATCTGGGCGACGCTCCCCTTTCTACAAATGTAAAGGCCTTACAAATTATTGTTTGATTGATGTAATTCACCTAAACTTTAGCTGCATCTGCAAACAGAGAGCTACCTAGTGATCAAAACTGTTGTAATCGCTGAAAAGTCAGCAGTAGTGCACAAGAGGGACGTAACTATATATGCTTAGACAAGCTTTGACTCCCAGCAAATCTATTTCCTTACTCTGTAAACAAATAGAATAAGTTGCTTAAAATAAAGAGAAGAGTTCCATGAGTAAAATTAGCTAATGCCAAAACACATCTGCATTTTACTTCACGTAACACCGAGTCCTAGAAAGACTTAAAATAAAGTTGCACCCCGGTTAACCCGTTTAAACATGCATAATTCATGTAAAATGTACAGACAGCCTTTAGGGACTGTTTGAATTGTCTGACATGCTCTAGTTTCCATGACAACGACTTGTCACAGGAAGTGCTAACTTGTGATGTCACTTTGTAAACAAACCAGCCTAGGTGGCTACGCTAACCTAGCATCCTTCCAGCTCACGCTAAGCTAAACTAACATAGCATCTAGCTAGCTTACGCTACGCTAAGCTAACCTAGCATCCTTCCAGCTTACGCTAAGCTAAACCAACCTAGCCTCCAGCTAGCTTACGCTACGCTAACCTAACCTAACATCCATCCAGCCTAGGCTAAGCTAAATAATAACTTCTACAATTAGCAGTTAGCATAATTTACTTAAGCCCTTAATCACCGCTTGTGTTTACACAATGCAAAGTATTCTAAAATACTTTCCTTAACACCAGTTAGGGTTTCTAATCATTCACGTTCCGTGTTTGCAATTCTTCTTAGCTAAAGTTCACCTTTACTAGTTGAGGCATAGCCCTTGCTAACCGTCGAAGGCTAACTTTGAAGATACCCTGTTAATTAAACTTAAGTTAACTACATGTAAACTGTGTAGCTAGAGAAGAATTCATATAGCAATAGCCATCTTCATCGGCAGGTGACTAATCCTTTGATGGGACACACACGATGTGGCCTCGAACACGCAACCGTCGTAACCCACTATGAAGTGTTGGCCCAGGCAAATCCAAAGTTTAGTCACTAATGCCACTGATTATTCTCGCCTTCAGATCATTCTCGTTGTTTTGATCACTTTGTTTCTTTTGCTTTTAATTTTAATTTTTGTTTTCTTTTGGCTCTTCTTTAATAATTTTTTTTTTCTCCATTTTATTTTATTTGACCTTGATATTAATAGCACTCAGCTATTCCCCCTACTTTTTGGTCATCTCTATGATTTAAAATTTATTTTATTCTTTGACCTTGATATTCATAGCACTCAGCTATTCCCTTTACTTTTCGGTCATCTATATGATTTAAAATTTATTTTATTTCCTCTCTTGTTCAAATGTGGTTCCATTTCCCATAGGGCCCAGAAAGGAAACAGAGACACCTTTATTTGTGATTTTGTTTTATTTTCAACAAGTGTACTCATTTTTGTGACCCTGCAACACAAGTAACTTCAACAATTTACTAGGGCACAACTATAGTCCAGAGGATTGATAATAAGCATAATTTGAATAGGAAAGCTGTCCTTTTCCCCCATCATTCACTTCAAGCCGTAGTGAACCACTAGTTAAGTCCAGAGAAATAATTTAGTCATAAGAACCATCTTAAGGCATTTATTTCATCTCGGCTATGCCCTTTCCATGGAATAATCTCGGAACCACATACCTCTTAGCCTCCTAACATCCACAGCTAAGATAAGATACAAGACACACTTCACTAGCTTGCTACATGTGAAACACCTAGCTTTATGCTACATACCTAGCGAAACAATTAAACCATGGTTCTGAACTTTTAGGGTCATGCATTAGGCTCTCACCACAAGACAAAAATGTCACAGAGCCCTGCTTCACCTGACCTTAACCTTCCAGCTTACCAAAGACTATCACAAAACTATGGACACTATGAGAAACCACCTCTCATACCCCTCCAACCACCCACGAAAGTCGTGTGCACCCACCGACAACCGGTGCCCCACACAACCTACGTCAACAAGCACATGCTGCGTGCACTGGACAACATTCAGCGTTCTGCACCTGATGCCATCACCGCGCCACAGCTTGTTCTGCCACAGTGCAAAAGGGGGGTAATGCCACAATGTATGCCCTATGCCCATGACGCACCATGTGCTGCAACCCGCAGCACCAGAGACACTTGCAAGACACCGAAGCAAGTGGCATACTGGCGCCCTCAAAGCGAAAAGACTGTCCTAGCCAACCAAGGACGATGTTCGCTGAAATTTTTCCTCCCTTTCTCTCTTTCTCTCTCCCTGTCACTTTTACCAGGATGCTGCTGTGCTTCCAGCCAACCAGAGGGCAGCCGCAATCGGACATCTCACCAGGTCCGGCACCAAGCACCATCCTAACAACCAAGACTCCTTTTCTGCCGGACCCGCACTCAGAAAGTGCCTGTGCCACCTGATCCTCACAACGCCTACAGAACGCACTACCCCGGCGTAACGACACAATACAGCTGGGTAGGTGCCAACGGACAGAGGAGGCCCTCACGCACACTGAGGCCGATGTCGAACACATGCTCGACCAACTTGAGAAAATGACTGTCACGCTAGCGGAGCCAGGTGGCCACAACCGCCGCCGCACTGCCGTCAGAACTCTGTTTAACACTTGTATGTCCGGCATGAATGCAGTAAACCTCGCCAACGTCGGACGGCATGAAGCCAAAATTCAGACTGAGATTCCACAGAGAACAGAGCCACTCACAACAGAGTGCATCCCCGCAGACCATCGACAAGTCACTAAAGGGAACTGAGAATGACTTTGCTTGAACTCAGCTGGTAACAGCCCTGATGACAAACCTGCTAGGGGGGGGGGTGAACTCCTCCATCGACAGCCTCGCCATGGGTAGAATCCCACCGCACCGGATACCCTTAGGCCTCATGCAAACCGTGCTGGCGTCCGCCATCACCACGCCAACTGACTCTTTAAAAATACACCTTGCCTACTCTCATGGGTAGTGCCATCCCACTCTGCATCACCACAAGCAGAGAAAATGGGACGTTCCCCTGAACTTACCCATCATAGTCAAGCCGAATCCACCGGCTCAAGAACATTGTCCGTGCCAGATTTTGAAAGGCAGCACTCACATCAAGATCCGCATGCCGTACGTGATTGCCTTGCATGACAGCGACACCAAGCTGTCCCCAGCTCCGAATCCACACATGTGCACATTGACCAAAGACATTTACTATCCCTGCCCTAACAAATCTTTCCTCAGAGACAACCCTGACGGAACCTGCGGGCTGCAGATCAGTGGCACAAGCTGCCCTGCTAAAGCCAAGCCTCGCACTCAAGTCACCGAGACCCAAGCAGAGATTGTAAGTGATCTGTGTCATCTTGCTCAGCCAGAGCCGCGCATCCAAGTGCCAAAAAGCCCCATCCTTCTTCAAGAACCACACTCTCACCCTAACTCCAGAAAGGGAATTGTGGTTTGCAAAAGGAGATCCCAGCTAATTGACATTACATCTATCAACTACACCCTGACACTCGACAGTCATCCTGCACAGGAGGCTCAACGAGATGCGAACATCTACAGCCAAGCCCACGGGACCCTCAGGAAGAGGGTACCACGCTGGAGGCTGCGTCGAACTTTATCAAGCTGAGCCCTCAGCCTCAGCCTAACAGCACCTCCTACCCAATCATCATGATTCACCTGCCATCCGCCAATGGTGATGATTTGTCGTCATATGATGTCCAACACACGGGGACATCATCCGACGAAAGGGGGGAAATATGTAGTGTATTTAGGGTGAATCTGAATAATTAAATATATTCTGGATAACTAAAATCCTAAGAGCCTTCAAAGGCCGGGAAGCTTCCAAACCAGCGTTCCCCACCCCCAGGACTCAAAATTAACACACACACACACACACACATTCCACCAGCGTTCCCCACCCCCAGGAATGTGGAATGTGCCACAGGAAGTTAATGTTACAGAGAAAAGAAACTTCTCTTTTTAAAAGACATTGTAAACAGAAATATTCAATGTGTTTTATGTGTTTGTTTGTTCATGTTACATTGAAATAACTGAGTTTACCATTATGTATTTTTACATGTAACTGCGTATTCCCTAGAATTCTAACGAAGGAGAACTGAATTTTGCAGTCATATATATTCTATTATACTTCCCCTTTAGAATTGTAAGAACAATGTATCTAATCTCATGTTATGATTTGCCTTTTATGTGTTTGGTCTGTTTCTCGAAAACTGGGATAATGTTTCAAACCTTGCCAACTAATGTTTAACCAAATCCATTTGTGACAAGTTTGGAGTCTCTGAGTTCCAATCGTCGCGCCCCAGTTAGCCATTGATATCACATCTTGCTAAAACTTTGTTACACATATGACTATAATAATTAGGAAGATTCTGCTTTTAAACACCCGATGAAATTAGGGTTTCAAATGCCTTGCTTAAGAGAACAAAGGGATCATAAAAACCAGAAGTCCCGCCTGCGAGTTTCGACCTCTTGATTGGCCGAGTCAATGGGAAGAGGCTGGACTTCGCCGATGTGATAAATGTAGGAGCGCAGCTCTGCCCACTCTTCTTGCTTCGCCCGTCGTTACTGCTGCATCATGTAACCCGATCCGTGGTCTCCTTCGGAGACCCGATCCGATCTTTATATCTTTCCTTTGTAAGGCAAAGTTTTGTTTTCCATAGTCGACTCTGTTTACTTCCACAGAGTGAAACAAACGTAGCCGAGCTACTTTCATTGGTAATGCTACTCAAAGACTTTAAACCGCCGCGCCACCCGAGCGCTCAGAGACAACACGTGACGCTTACACACACAAAGGACTCCGCTCACGCACGCGGCCGGGACAGGCCTTCAGGAATGCGACAACACAGCGAGACCCATAACTTGTGCAAGTATCTCTTTATAACGCTTCTAAGGAGCATTAAGATGATGTTTCGTGTTGTAATCAGAAAGGTGAATGTCTTAGGAGGAAGTATGCCAATGTTCTCTCACTCTCTCTCTCCCTCTCTCTCTCTCTCTTACTCGCTAACGCGTGTAAGTCATCCATTGCCCAAACTTTACGCATTTCTCGTTCATCAATGTCTTAATGTGTTTCGTTCGTGTTAATGTTTGTAAATACATGTATTCCTGTAACGTAGTAAATATATATAAGTAGACATGCCTTTATTAAATCATTATATTCACTTGACTGATGGACTTCCTCTTTGCTCAATTTCGAGGCTCTTAAGTGCCAAGAAGATCTTTTATGCTACAAGCTTTACGAATTAATTAATTATTTCAATAATTGATAATTTAAAGAGTACTTATTATGGGCAGGAAGCCCAATTCTTCTGGCCAGAGAATTGCGTTTCCTGCAATCCTATAAAGTAAGATGATATTGGGGAAAACCCCTCAATATTCGTCTGACAATTGAGCTAAATTAATTTTGCCTGATTTGTAAAACGTGATCTGTGTAATTGACTGCAATCAACTTGTTAAAATGAAAGGATTGCATGTATACATCCAGGTAAAATGACATTCTCCTTTAGAGGGAGATTTATTAACATGTAAGACTGATCTAATCCAAACATGTATGAATAATTATTAATTACCAATTATTAATTATGATATGCAAATTCCCCCTGGATTAGACCCGCCTAAAGTCTTTACATAATAATATATCTAACCTGAGTGACAAGATCTACCAAGGATCCAAGCATTCACATCTACTGCATGTTTTATTAGGATTGAATTATTTGTGTTGAAACACCCTGTGTGTAGATTGTATATCAGGTACATGCTGTTATTGCTCTGGTAGAAGTAAAAAGTAAGGATTTACATGTATGCTTTTGTCAGACACTTCGATCCTTTACATACTGCGCCACTAGCAGTGCAAACGTCCACTGGCAACCACCAAAACGAGATAAATGACCCCCACTTGCAAAGAGTGAAAAATCAATTCACTTTCTCTTTCACTCTTTCTCTCTCTCATAATTGCGAAAAGCAAACAGGAGAGCATGCATCGTTTTAAGATTGATTCTGTTGACAGCAAATTTGCAAGTCTGAAAAGTAGTATGAAAGTGCGTACAAGTTCCCAATCGATTAGACAGCCTATTAAATAGAGCATATACAGTATTGGCTTTAAACCAAATCATTGTTTTGCATTCTGTAGGCATATTTTTTTGAACTGTTGTATTTTTCAAAACTGCCATCAAAGTGCTGAATGAAGCATTTCAAAAATACAGTACGACATTGTCATAAATATTTATATTTTTATGAGTGTATGTGCAGCCCTGTCAGCATTATTTGCTAAAGTCTGTCTGTTTGTATTTCTTTTATATATATATATATATATATATATATATATATATATATATATATATATATATATATATATATATATATATATATATATATATATAATATAGTTTGTATTTCTTCTTAGTTGCCCAAGGGTTAGAGATACATGTTGCTACAGCTTATGTGAACTAGCGGCACTGGGCTTTGCTTGTCTGTCATCACATTTCTATATGAGCATTCTTGCTTGTTTGCATTGTGTGTGTGTGTGTGTGTGTGTGTGTGTGTGTGTGTGTGTGTGTGTGTGTGTGTGTGTGGTGTGTGTGTGTGTGTGTGTGTGTGTGTGTGTGTGTGTGTGTGTGTGTGTGTGTGTGTGTGTGTGTGTGTGTGTGTGTGTGTGTGTGTATAAGTTCATGTTTCTATTGGGGAAAAGTAGGATGATACAATGACAGCAGTAAAGGGCTCACCAAGGCTCCATTTTTTTCCCCAAAATAAAAACGGCAATATGCGAATTATTATTAAAAATTTAAATAAATTGTATTATTATTACCTTTTGAATAATTTCTGTAATGGCAAAGCTGAATTTTCAGCAGACGTTGCTCCAGGTTTTAGTGTCACATGGTCCTTCAAAAATCATGATTCTGATATGCTGATTTGCTCAAACATTTCTTATAATTATCAATCTTACTGACCCCATGCTTTTGATTTCTGTTTGTATTTCAGAGGATATGGGATTTTTTTTCCCTGACCGTGACATAAGATATCCTAAAAGGAAGGTTTAGAATTTATATAGAAATTATTTATATATAAACCACTATTATTAAAGCAACATATTTAACATTTTTTACCTTAAAATAATGTTTCCTAAATCTTATCAGTGGTTCATCAAGTCGTATCTGGGTGAAAGGCACTTCTGCCATAGCCTGACGGGGTCTGTGTCGCTTTTACTGGCACTATGGAACTTCGGGTTCGGGTAGGAACCCGACCACAAAAAGAACTACAAAACTCGACTGCTTTATGTCAAGCGTGACAATAGTCATTATTTCATTTTTCTTCGTTTCTGATGTCGCAATACATCATCCTTTCATGAAATCCTTTCATACTCTACCTTGTCTGTGGACATCGTTCATTCTAAAGCCGGCGCTGGATAAACAGCGAGCGTGCGTGTGACGGTAGACTAAATTATTTACGACAGCGGTAATGGACAATTTAGTTTCCAACCAGTAGGGCGACCGAAGAAGAAAAATTCCATGGTGTTGCTTTAAAGGGATTGTTCACCCAAAAATGAAATTGAAAACCATTTTGTTTCAAACTTTGTTGTGCATAACACACACACACACACACACACACACACACACACACACACACACACACACACACACACACACACACACACACACACACACACACACACACACACACACACACACAAATATATATATTTGAAAGAATGTTGGGAAACAACATTTGGGCCCATTGACATTCATTGTATGGACAAAAAACAAACAAACCCTGAGCCATTTCTCAAAATATCATTTTTAGGTGAACTACCCTTTACTATTTTTAATTTTCAGTTTATATTTCCCAAAGTGAAATTGTGAATGTAAGTAATGGACAGACTGTAAGAGTTTGAGAGGAGCTGATAGAGCACAGAGATAGACATTTCCAGCACGAGGGAAAGAGTGACAGTAAGTTATTGGGGAATGGCCCGAAAATAGCATTATCATGTCAAGAAGTATCAGGAGGGATGGAAAAATGGCCCAAACAACATATGAGTTTGCCCTCACACATATACACCTCTCTTCATCTGTTGACACTAGGTCACATTTCCTGAGAGCATTTTTATCTCAGCAGAGTGACAGCCCCATTTCTCACACACGTTCATTATCCCACCGTCACCCCTGTGTGTGCGGCCCAACGCATCTCTCCATGGTGACTCGCACACTACTACAAATCTATCTGCCATAGTTTGCTATGAGGGCTAATATAAAGTCAACCAGTCTATATGGCATTATTTTTACTTCACAATAATGACCGTTGACAGTTAATTAACCATATTCCACCATTACATAGATAGATAAATAAATACATAGAAATATTTTTTTAGTGATTGTTTAAACTTACTCACAGTCTTCCTCTTAAAGGAATAGTTCACTTTGTTTCTGTCATCATGTACTCGCCCTCATGTCATTCCAAAACTTTCAACTTTCACAATGGAAGTAAATGGTAACCAAAACCGTTTGGTTATCAACATTCTTCAAAATATCTTTTTTTTTTTTGTGTAAACCATCCCTTTAAATTGCCGCTGTTCTCACCTTGATGACATGAGTAAAAATCAATGGAGGACAGAATTAACATGCGTAACATGAGGGAGTTCTGCATAGACAGCACATCCATTCAGACAAGACACTTTTTTGCTTCACATATTTGTTTTTGGATCCATTTTCAAACTTGCTTTTGACCTCTCATCATTTTGTGTATTTGTTTGCCTGTCTGTCTTTCTAAGACATGATTAGAGGACTAGATGGTTTCTGTTTATGCTGAGCAACCTGCATCCCATCAGCCTGTGTATGTTTTTCATCTGAATAAATGAATACAATAAAAACACATGTTTGTTTACCCATGTGGGATCCATTAAATAGTTATGCTCTAAACACAATATTTTGTTACTGCTCAAGACTAATTCATTCAGCGCTCTTTTTCTATCGGAAAAAAATAAACAAAACTTTTTAGAGCTTTTGTGCATAAACAAAAAAGGAATTCCCTAAAGGGTGGATAAGTACTTATCTGTTTTGGGTTATTTTGTTTTACTAAATGCTTTAACACAACTTAACACAACAAAAATACTGCATAGTCATGTGCTGCTCAGGATATTGGTAACTTTATTATTAAATAAATATTGATTTGACAGATTTATTTGAATAGTAATGGTTGTACAGTACACTGAATAACTTGATTTTGACCCCAACTAAAAACAAAACCTATGCCAAGAATAACTGCAAAGCTGTTATTTAAATACTGCAATATGTTTATTTTTTCCTCTGGAACATGTTAATTAGAATTTGATATTTCTATTATATGGGTTATGTTTTAATTTGAAATGAAATGCACTGTAAAATAATCTTCACAGAAAGATAAATGTAAAAATCAATTCATGCATGGAGAACAATAAAGGAAAGGGAAGTAAAAATAGGGTTAATCCACTGCACATATTTTGAGCTCTTGTTCTCAGAGCCCCACACACACACGCCTGGCTGGAAACCTCATGATTATTGATAGTGGGAGCAATTTGGCCACATCCTCAGCAGCAGAGCACAAACAACCCCCAGCAGCAGATCTGCAGAGTTCCAGAATGTGCCTTGTACACAAAACAGATCTTGTCCATTTAGGAGACAACGAAAAGAGCTTGTTTTTATGAAGAGAGTCTTTCTGTCTTTCTCGTTTGCATTCTCTTGTTCACTCAAACACAGTGGTGCATTGACTAAATTACTCAACATTGGTGAAATTTTGCAGGAAAAAAAAATCCATTGTCTATAGTGATGCTTGAAGCCACTTTCACACAAAAGCCACTTTCAAACCAAGCAGCTTTCTGTTGGTTAATGTGGTGAATTTGAATAAGCAACTTGATCATGAGCAGTGCACTTTTTCACTTTCATGCAAAAATCTGAGAGACAAGTGGCCCCAACTTTACACACCTGAAATATAGTTTATCCAAGCACAATTTGCACTGGTGTTTTGGTGCAATATATATATAAGGGATAGTTCACACAAAACAAGAAAATTCTGCCTAGTTACTCACCCTCATGTCTGTCACGGGTGGTTGCAGGAAGGCAGATGGAGACAAGGATATAATTCCAAAACGAAGGTTTAATGAGAATATAACAGGACAGCAGAACAGGCACCAACATACACTAAATACAACGGAGATCGGACAAACACTGACTGAACTTAAATACAATCACAGATGACACTGAATAATGAATAATGACGGGCGACGACCGTAGGCCTACAGGCGACCTTGATGGAGACGACGGAGGTAGGAGCCATAGTGAAGAAAGGGCTGACTACTCCAGGCGGCCATCGTGGCTGAGGACTCCTTGACCATCCTTGCTGAAGATACAGGCACAGCAGGACCGACGTGAACAGTCTCTGGCTCGGCAGAACCGACGTGAACAGTCTCTGGCTCGGCAGGACCAACGTGAACAGTCTATGGCTCGGCAGGACCGACGTGAACAGTCTCTCGCTCGGCAGGACCGACGTGAACAGTCTCTGGCTCGGCAGGACCGACGTGAACAGTCTCTCGCTCGGCAGGATCGACGTGAAGAAGCTCTGGCTTGGCAGGACCGACGTGAACAGTCTCTGGCTCGGCAGGACCGACGTGAAAAGTCGCTGGCTCGGCAGGACCGACGTGAACAGTCTCTGGCTCGGCAGGACCGACGTGAACAGTCTCTGGCTCGGCAGAACCGACGTGAACAGTCTCTGGCTCGACAGGACCGACGTGAACAGTCTCTGGCTCGGCAGGACCGACGTGAACAGTCTCTGGCTCGGCAGGACAGACGTGAACAGTCTCTGGCTCGGCAGGACCGGTGTGAAGAGTCTCTGGCTCGGCAGGACCGACGTGAAGAAGCTCTGGCTCGGCAGGGCCGACGTGAAGAAGCTCTGGCTCGGCAGGGCCGACGTGAAGAAGCTCTGGCTTGGCAGGACCGATGTGAACAGTCTCTGGCTCGGCAGGACCGACGTGAACAGTCTCTGGCTCGGCAGAACCGACGTGAACAGTCTCTGGCTCGACAGGACCGACGTGAACAGTCTCTGGCTCGGCAGGACCGACGTGAACAGTCTCTGGCTCGGCAGGACAGACGTGAACAGTCTCTGGCTCGGCAGGACCGGTGTGAACAGTCTCTGGCTCGGCAGGACCGACGTGAAGAAGCTCTGGCTCGGCAGGGCCGACGTGAAGAAGCTCTGGCTCGGCAGGGCCGACGTGAAGAAGCTCTGGCTTGGCAGGACCGATGTGAACAGTCTCTGGCTCGGCAGGACCGACGTGAACAGTCGTTGGCTCGGCAGGACCGACGTGAAAAGTCGCTGGCTCGGCAGGACCGACGTGAACAGTCTCTGGCTTGGCAGGACCGACGTGAACAGTCGCTGGCTCGGCAGGACCGACGTGAATAGTCTCTGGCTCGGCAGGACCGACGTGAACAGTTTCTGGCTCGGCAGGACCGACGTGAACAGTCTCTGGCTCGCAGGACCGACGTGAAGAAGCTCTGGCTCGGCAGGACCGACGTGAAGAAGCTCTGGCTTGGCAGGACCGACGTGAACAGTCTCTGGCTCGGCAGGACCTACGTGAACAGTCACTGGCTCGGCAGGACCGACGTGAAGAAGCTCTGGCTTGGCAGGACTGACATGAAGAAGCTCGGCGGCACTGATGTGAAGAAGCTCTGTGAGGGTCTCGGCGGGACGAGACTCTGGAAGGGTGGTCTCAGCGGCTGCTGGTGATGGTGGTTGTTCTCTGGATCGGGACACGTTACTTACCAAACACCTGGCGATGGCTTCCCTCCGGTTTAGTGTTTGGGAGGTCGATGGCCTGGTAGAAATTGGCCCCAATCTAGAAAAGCAGCTAGAGGGTTTCATCGGGGTAGTGACGGCTCGCTCTCCTGAGCAATTGCAACAAATATAGCCCTGTCGTCCCAAAACGAAGGATTAATGAGAATATAACACAGGACAGCAGAACAGGCAGCAACACACACTAAATACAGACAATCAGACAAACACTGAATGAACAGATGGAACTTGAATACAACCACAGATGACACTTATTTATAGAACACGGGTGATACAGATGACGATGATGACTAAACAGGTGACATATCTCAAATGATAATGACAGGAACCATGGATACAAAGGAGTGGCGGGGAAAGAACAAAGGAGAACAGGAACCAATCAAAATACAAACAGAAAGTCCACACAACCACTGACACGTGACAATGTCGTTCCAAACCTGTAAGACTTTCGTTTATCGTCGGAACACAAATGAAGATATTTTAATGAAATCTGAGCGATTTATGTCCCTCCATGTATAGTCTGCAACTACCACTTTGACTCTTCAAAACGTTAATAAAGAGATCGTAAACTAATCCATATGAATAGAGTAGAGAATAGTCTACATATTTCCTGAAAACACGATTACTTTGTATGATGATCAGATTGAATCTAGGCTTTTATTCACATATAAACACTGATCAGTGAACATAAACAGAACCTCAACCGAACCTGCTCGACCCACAAGAGCAAATCTCATTGATTCTTGTGGAAGCTCAAGCAGCTGCGTAACACAACACACAAGAATGAACCTCATTGGTTATTGCAGAAGCTCAAATGTGCTGCGTAACACGAGGAACCTAATTGGTTCTTGCAGAAGCTCAAACGTGCTGCGTAATATGTAACGCACAACACACAAGAATGAACCTCATTGGTTCTTGCGGAAGTTTAAATGTGCTGCGTAATACGAGAATGAACCTCATTGGTTCTTGCAGAAGCTCAAATGTGCTGCGTAACACGAGAATGAACCTCATTGGTTCTTGAGGAAGTTTAAATGCGCTGCGTAACACGAGAATGAACCTCATTGGTTCTTGCGGAAGCTGTGCATAACAAGAGAATGAACCTCATTGGTTCTTGCAGAGAATTATCCTCATTGGTTTTTGCAGAAGCTCAAACGTGCTGCGTAACACGAGAAGGAACTGTCGAGAGACAGAAATCTCTCAAATTTCATTAAAAATATCTTCATTTGTGTTTCGAAGATGAACAAAAGTCTTACGAGTTTTGAATGGCATATGGATGATGACAGAATTTTGGGTTAACTAACCAAGATATAGAAAGTACTTAGAACCAGCCAGAAAGTTGAAGACTCATGCCATGCAAATTGTGTACAGTATGTTTTTTAGCAGTAATTTTGCTGTTACTTGATTTTTATAATACCTTTAGTGAATGAGCTGTGAAAACAAGCCAGGCAGTAAGTGTAAATAAGCATTGCTGTCGGAGGGCACGGTTCATTTTCAGTCATTCAACCTTCAGTGTATTCTTACTGTATTTTCATTTATCACTGTGGTCTTGCTTGTAGACTAATGGTGAAATGATATGCTACAGAATGGCATCACCGCCATTTTAAATGTGGGTTGGTGGGGGATGTTTTTGAGAGAAGATCGATACCCATGCCTTAATGTGCCTCCTTTGCCCATAGTGGCCCCAGAACTGGATTAGTTTCCAGCCATTTTGTTTTCCCAAGTATAGAGATTTTTGTATGAGGTTCGAGGATCATGCAAATTTGATGAGATTGATTCAGTCAAAACATTGCTCTTTTTCAGCATCCCGACCAGCCCAAAACAGTAATCTTGACCTATCTAATTGGCATGCATTTGTTGGTGGCTCTATCTGTTTGACTGACCAACCTTTTTTTCAATCAAAAAATCAATCTTTTATGTTAAAACTTATTATAATTATTTATAATATTAATAATATAATATGGTAACACTTTACAATAAGGTTCATTAGTTAATGTATTAACTAACATGAACTAACCATGAGCAATACATTTGTTATAGTATTTATTAATCTTTGTTAACATTAGTTAATAAAAATAAAGCTATTCATTGTTTGTTCATGTTAGTTCACGGTGGATTAACTAATGTTAACAAGATTTTTATAAAGTATTAGTAAATGTTAAAATTAACATTAACAAATATTAATAAATGCTGTATAAGTGCAGTTCATTATTAGTTAGTGCTAACTAATGTAGTTTACTAATGTTAACTAACGAACCTTATTGTAAAGTGTTACCTATAATATTTTAACAGTATATAATTATGTAATCTATCATCAATATGAATAACAATTATACATTATTTCCATATGAAATAAAGAAATTAAATAAGAAATGTAATTCCTGTCAATGTTTATGTATTGTCAATATGAGTAATAATATAATAATTTTCCATAATATCATTTTCTAACTTTATATATTATTTTTGCAATGTTAAAATTAATGATATAATTATTAATTTTATTAGTATAACATTTTTAACAACATATAATTTTTGCAATACCAATTGAATCTGTCTCGACTCTTAAATATTTTGTCAAATGTGTTTGTATAATTCATTTCAATTGAACTTTATAACTACTTTTGACTTCACTAAAGTATCATGCAGAGCAATTATATATTTTTCATGACTGTGTGAATTTGAACCATCCCACATTTCTGTGTAACTGCCGGCTTCTTTTCCATGCCAATTACTTATGACTAAATCTTTGTGAGATACTCTTGACAGGGCCACACAGTTTTATTGTTGTGGTCTTTCTCTCGTTCTCAGACTTCCCCATTAGTCTGTATTCTAGTCTGGTCCAGACATGGCAGTTTGAACACAAACAGCCTGAGGTTCTTATCTGTGTTTCTCACACTGCACTCTTCCCCAGGAAACCCGTTCAAACCTCACTTTATCACAAGTTCAGCTATCCACTCCTCCCTCAGCTCCAGCCATAGCCAAAAGCATACTTTTTACATTCCTTCTTGCTCCCCTCTTCATTTAAGATGTTACCTAAGAATTCCACATCTTTCTCTTTCTATCTAAATCTCTTTTACCAGAAGCAATTTCTGTCTCTCTCCTCTCTCAACAGCTCTCTTGCTCTGTTTAAGTCATTCATAGTTATTCCGGTTCATATCTCTCTGCTTTTTTTCTCTTTTTGTGTAAGTCTGTGTTAGTCACATGTTAGAGTTCCTTTCTTTCCTCCTTTTCCTTGAGGGTCTTGAGATTCCACAGTCTCAAGACATTATTCCAAGTTTGCAAGCTTTTCATCTTGGTATCTTTGGGAAAGTTGTCCCCTTTGTATTAGTAATAATTTTAATAATGAATCATTTTTAAAGTCAGCTTGAAACAGAAATTACAATTGATTTTTCTTCCCTATTGTGATGTATATCTGAGTGAAACGGCTTCTCGAACAAGAAAAAACTGTAGGGTGTGACCCTTTTTGTATTCGGGAATAATTGGATTATTTTGGTTTGCTATTGCTGTGATCTCATGTGATCAGAAAAACAAAATAGATGATGTTGCAAGAAGGACGGGAAGTTATTAAGGGCACATGAATAAAAAAATAAATAATGATGTGCACTGATATACCATTTATAAAAAATACTGCAAAAAAAATATATATATATAATCATGTAAACACTTTTGTACAAAAGGTAATTTTACTAGCCTCTAATCGAGATCTAATTCGAGCAAGATGCCAGATTTACAATCCCAGTAAATAGAAACACAATTTATGCTATTTTTGATGTGGGAGCACTTGATCTGTTAAATAGTTTGGTCACCCTTACTCCAGCCAAGGGGGGTTTTGAGGTTTACAGAAGATGATGAGTAATGCCATATAATTTGTAATCTAATCTACAACGATGCTCACATAGCTCACTTCACATTGTGTGAGCATTGACATCAGTTCCTCTCATGCCTTAAGAGAGCCGCATGACACAGATGCCAGTGTGCAGTGAAGCTTTAAGGAGAGAGCAGAATGTGATACAGGATTGTGGTTAAAGCCAGCGGAGGGCATTCACGGCTCACTGTGTTGTCACTGTAGTTAACACGTTTTTCACTTTGAGAGTTGAGTCACTTGAAGTTGGTTACTTGATTTATCTAAATAATTTTGTATGAAACAAAGTGTTAATGTATTCACTATCGCTGAGCAGGGTGGGTGTTGATTGTGTGCATTTGATTGATGACTACCACTTTCTACTTTACTGTGGTAGATAACAATTTCCACATAAATGTACGTAGACTAAGTGGAAATTTTCAAATGAATCATGAGATTGGCACCCCACCCACTGTCCGGCCCTCCCTCAATCTTACATCTCAGAACTGCAGTTGGACCTGCAAATCCCCCACCCCTTGCATGCTCATTTATTTAAAAAAAATGTTAATTTGATAATGTTTTCAGCAATAGTACTCTCAGGTCCAATTAACACGTTTTACCATCTTTTATACAATTCCGAATTCCGTAGATTCAAAATAAGCACAGAAAATTCACTGTGCCTATAGTCAAAGCTGAATAGCCATAGTATGTCTTTGCTACTTAAAGGAGTAGTTCACTTAAAAATGAAAATTAGCCCATGATTTACTCATCCTCAAGCCATAGGTGTATATGACTTTCTTCTTTCAGACAAATACAATCAGAGTTATATTAATAAACACCCATATCTATATATTATGTCAATTAATTATCCTAAAATAATAGACACACATGGGACAACTTTTTTTTTACTTGAACACTGAAAAAAGGCAGCAGCAAATGTGATCATAGTTTCTCATCGCGATTATTTCGCAGCCATAACTGAATGAACAGCCTCTGGGCGGTCCGTAAGCATTCCATCTGAAGCTGAGACCTGTTAACACTATACATGGAAAAATATGCAGTAAAATGTGCAAATATGTGAGTCTGACATATGTTAGGGCAGATATGATATCCTGCAGCTTTACCGGACCTTGAAATAATAGATAGGGTCATAAGTTTCTCAAGTGTGTGTACACAGCCCTGTACTGTGTAAAGTTGTCTGCTTTTATGGCTGATAAAGATGACTATGTTTTGGCATGGGGTATTTATGTGACCTATTTTATGAACATTACTGATATAGATTGCTTATATGCTCACTCTTGCTCTTTCCTAGACACAGTCGACAACTGTGCTAATGAGGGTGTTCGTGTTCATGTGCTAGCTTGCGTGTAAAATGTAGGGGGTCTATGAGTATGTTTACACACAATTTCCTCTAATTCAGCCATGAGACAGTCAAAGGAACAGTAGGAGTACATTCAGACTTTTAAAGATTAAAGTAACCATGAAATCAAAATTGACAATTCTTATTTTTTACGGAATATTGCAGTATTTAATATAAATGATTTATCCATGCATCACATTTACAGCATGCTTGTGTTTTTAGAAGTGTGAATGATTGTCGGTCTGTATCAGAGAGAGTGAGAATACATGAGTGAGTGTTTTGTATGCATGTTTGAATTCTCGCTTTTATTAGTGTCTGCAAGGCCACTGTCGCCTGAAGTAGGAAGAGCACTTTAGGGCTACAGGGTGCATTTCACTGCCAGTGTACTAAATATGCTGAGCACTAAACACCTCCACTCTTCAGGTCTGCTTTTAATCTGGGCTCTGACACTGGAGGATGACTCACTTTGGACTTTGGATAGTGAAATATAGTCATGGCAGGGCCATCTCAATTCTGTGATTAGACAGAGCTCTCAAGCACATTGCAGAGTTGAATAGCTTCCTCCTTAAGGGGCCACTTCAATTTGTTTGCTCCAAATGAAAAAGGCAAAAGGAGCACTCCATAGCAGAATCTGTGACAAGAATACAAGCTGGCTTATCTGTGGGATCATCTCAGGCACATACAAATAAATACCATTTTTTAGACCTTTATAAAGGTACATCATGGTATTCAGAGCCATGTTTCTAGTGACTTGATCATGCAATGTAAAATATAAAGATGTGACACATATAAATAATTTTGCATTTCCTGTCAGTCTAGTCTTTTCTCCTTTTTTCTGTTTCTTTTATCAAATATTCATACCAAACTAAGGATGATAAAAATTACATTGTTTACCGTCATGTCATTCCAAACCAATAAAACTATCATTCATGTTTATTTGTGTTCCAAAGATGAACGAAAGTCTTGTTGGTTGGAATGACTTTAGAGTGAGGAAAGGATGACAAAATTGTCTGTTTTTGGGAGAATTGTCCATTTAATTGCTCGAAATCATCCCTTTCTGTGGACTGATAATAGCTGTAGAAACTGAATTATTGTGTTTGCAAGTTGAGAACTGAATCAGTTCTGTTTGTAAATGGATCAACCACTTTTTTTGTGAGGCAAAACATCCGCTAGAATATTTCGTTCAAGGAATGGACATTGCTGTTTCTTTCTTGAACTCTTATGAATATGCCAAAGAGATGTAGGGTGAATGTTAATTTTCAGTGAATAACAACTTAAATTTCCATCTGCTCCTCACAAAACATTGTTTCAAAAGAATCAGAATATAATGCATGAGTCATGGAGACCACTTTTATGTATTTTTATGATGCATTTTTGTTATTTTGGCTACCGTACATTACATTAAATTACATCAAAAAGAGTGACCAGGTTAATCTTTAAAAAAAAATATCATCTTTTGTGTTCCATAAATGGAAGTTTATGTTTGGAGCAATGAAAAAAATATTGTTAGAATTTTCATGTTTTAGTTAACTATTTAAGCCCATTATTGTAAAGCCCTAAATGTGTATGTGGCTTGCACCTCAACAAATGAGCAGCTGAGGCGCAAGTGTTATGAGAAGATAAGTTGTGGTGGAGATCTGGTGCATTGTTAATGGTTAACCTCCACCCATTGTCGGGACCCATGCCACACAATTTTGACATATTCCTGGGGCTACAGGTAGGGAGAGTTAACTTCAGCAATAAAACAACTTTTTAAGAACAGAGTATTACGTTATTGAGGGAGAGAGAGTTATTGAAGGGGGAGCGAATGTAAGGAGAAAAAATACACAAGAGAAAGAGGGTGAGAAAGTAAGAGAGCTCTCCTCCATGGGTCATTTCATCTGAGGCACCGGCCATCGTCAGTTCAATTCTCAGATGGTCTGTGTCAAAAGGAGGGCAGAGGGAGTTACTGCAGCAGTGGACTGAACCTTCAAAAGAGTATGAGGACTGTTGTCTCACTTTTCTTACTCATCTTTGATGCCTTTTCTTTCTCTTGTTATGTGTTTTTCATTTCCTCCAGGGCCAATATCTCGCCTTAGCAGAATATGCCTGTCCTGTATCTATGCACTGTAAAACTCATTTTCTTTAGTATTTTGTCTTGTTTTTCAGTAAAATATCGAAACATCCTTAAAGGGTTAGTCCACCCAAAAATGAAAATTATGTCATTAATGACTCACCCTCATGTCGTTCCAAGCCCGTAAGACCTCCATTCATCTTCGGAACACAGTTCAAGATATTTTAGATTTCGTCCGAGAGTTTTCTGTCCCTCCATTGAAAATGTATGTAGTATACTGTCCTTGTCTAGAAAGGCAATAAAGACATCATCAAAGTAGTCCATGTGACATCAGTGGGTTATTTAGAATTTTTTGAAGCATAAAAAATACATTTTGGTCCAAAATTTACAAAAACTACGACTTTATTCAGCATTGTATTCTCTTCTGGTTCTGTTGCCAATCCGCGTTCACGAGTCCACAGTGATGCTGCTGATGTAAGACGCTGTTGACGTGTTATCTGGTGCGCCCGAGCTTCGGTTACAGTCTGAGGGAGACGCTCGTTGTAAACAAAATAATCTTCGCAAATATGTTTAAGGATTTTGACACAGAGAAAGACTTGCTTTGTTTGTGTTTACAGCGTGCGGCTCCTTCATACTGTAAACGAAGCTCGGGCGCACCAGATAACACGTCGGCAGCGTCACTGTGGACTCGTGAATGCGGATTGACAACATAACCGGAAGACAACACAATGCTGAATAAAGTCATAGTTTTTGTTAATTTTGGACCAAAATGTATTTTCGATGCTTCAAATAATTCTAACTAACTCTACTATGTCTTTATTGCCTTTCTGGACAAGGACAGTATACTGTACATACATTTTCAATGGAAGGACAGAAAACTCTCGGACTAAATCTAAAATATCTTAAACTGTGTTCCGAAGATGAACGGAGGTCTTACGGGCTTGGAAGACATAAGGGTGAGTCATTATGACATAATTTTAATTTTTGGGTGAACTAACCTAGCCTGACTACATCAGACTTCCTACTTCCGCTAATTTCATTTCGCTCCTGTAGTCAGTCTGAGATAGCAGCCTATCTTTCAGTTTTCCTCCGGCGTGAAAAAAGCCGGTCAATCAACGAACAGAGGGCGGGCTGAAAGCCGTGACGTAGACGCTAAGCACTGAGTTTTACATTGTAGGTTAGAGAAATCGAAAACCGAAACGACCGCGGAAATGGGAAACGAGACACGGTATGCAATTTGCTCTGTTATGGAGAACCTTCCGGGGTTTTTCAAACTGAAGCCAGAACAAGAAGAGTGTATTTCGCTCGCATCATCAAGTGTTTACAGCAGGTTTACAGTGGAAGTTCGATCATAGATTTGAGTTCGATGCATGATGTCTGTGGTTCGATGCGGCTGTGTCGGCGCATAACATACGTCATAAATAAACTTATCTGATTGGCTTATGGTAACCAATGATTTTAAACTTCAGACAAGCGACCCCTAGCGAGAGAGAAAACACTTCTCTATTATGCTATTCCAGACTCTGTGTACGAAGCAAATTGAAGTAGCAGAGTCTGGTATTACCAGGCTAAAACTAACCATTTAACAATATATTTCTTATCATGCAGAGAATATATCTTGAATTAAGATTATTTTTAATATAGTTTAAGCATATATTTTGTCATTTTTTTTTAAAAAATGATCAAATATATTAAGCAGCACAACTGTTTTCACCATAAGAAATGTTACTTTTTGCACTAAATCAGCATATTAGAATGATTTCTGAAGGATCATGTGACACTGAAGACTGGAGTAATGATGCTGAAAATTTCATCAATTTTTGCCTTTGCCATCAATTAATTAAATTTCATATAAATGCAGCCTTGGTGAGCATAAGCATAAGCATTCAAAAGCATTATGCAATCTTACATTTTTAAACGGTAGCAAATACATATATATATAATATATATATATATATATATATATATATATATATATATATATATATATATATATATATATATATATATATATAATATATATATATAATACTTCCTTTACATGTTTCCTTAACAATTTAATATCAAATCCATCTCCCTTCTTTTTTCCTTCTTGCATTATCAGGTTGAAGTTCAAAGAGAGGAAGGGAGGGTTGTTGCATGTTTTTGGTAGACAGGAGGGGTGCAGCATTCACAGCACATGCTAGGTGAGAGGAATTCCTTTCCTCCCCCACCTCTCTCTGTCACTCTGGGGCTGTCTCTGTTTCTCCCTCTCCCTATCTGTCTTCCTCTCTTTCTCTTTCTGTCTCTTTATCATTTTCCATCTCTCACGATGATGCGCACACACTTACAAGCTCTGGGATGCATGTAGCACGTTAGTACAGGTGAGAATCTCAGCCTGTCATTGTATTTTCATGTGAGTGCATGCGTCTGTACATGTGTGCTTAGACTGTGTCGCTGGGTTTTTAATGACTCTGTTGCTGATATTACTGCAGTGCAGGAATAACTGCCGGGCTCTTTTTTTTTCCTCTCTGGCATGTAGCCAGCTCATCTTCTCTCCATTATTTGTATAAGACCTTGCTTAATGTAATTCTTTGGGTACATAGTGAGGAGCGCTTCCTGATACATTTAAATAGTGCTGTTTTTCTGGAGCCCCCTGGAAGACGGAAGGAAGGCAGCATCTAATGAGAGTATTGTGCATTTTTAATGTGTGTGTGTGTCCATACGCCACACGCACAGTGTGTGTTGAGTGCGATTGCAAAAACAAGAGAACCACTGGGTGTTTTATATGTATACAATGTGGATTAAACTGGCTCTCACCATGTGTTTGACACTCACAGCTTGAACATGTTTGGTATTTGTAAATGATTATCAATGTGGGGCATCGGTCTTATCTCTGTTGGAATCTGGCTGTACATATGTGTCTGCTGTTGTGGATCCCGTGGGATGTGAATGATCCACACAGACAGAGCTAGCACCTGGCTGTCACTTGCTAGAGCTCAATAACCCCCCTCCTCTCTGTCGCCACCAACCCCTCTCTCTGTCATCTCCCTGGATCCATCCATATCCCTTCCCCCTTCACTTCCGTGTTCTCTGTGTGCACCTCAAGAAAACACCTTTGCATTTCTGAATGGTTAGACTTTTTCCTGTCTTCCTCTCAACCTTATATATTGCTTTCTCGCTCTGTAATCCAGAGTAGTAATGACAACCTCGGACTAGTCTGCTTGTTGCGTTACAAACAGGGTACTACTGAATAATTGATAGTCATTTGCTACACATCCTTAATGAAAGCTCTATCTCTCGCACATTCTCTTTCTGTTATTTGCTCTCACTCAGTCACCCAACCAAACACGATTATGGTTGAGGGATAAACCAAGGCTTCCAAACCAATATTTCTATCTTTTCAAACAGGAAGTAATTAAATTAAATGCGTGCGTGCATATTCGTGAATATGCATTTATTGTTAAAATTAACTGTCAGGTTAAAAAGCTAATTCGTAAAATGAATAATATAGTATAGAGCATGACCCTATCAATATCATGGTCATGGGTTCAATTTTCAGAGAATGCATGAAACTGATGAAATGCATTCCTTAAATGCAATGTCAAGAACAATATAAAAGTGTCTGCCAAATGCATAAATAAAATGTAAAATCATATATTAAAATTTACAATAAAGTTTTTGATCATACCTCCTGACCTGTATGTAATTTATGGATGTTTTCCTACCATTTTCATACAGTTGCCATACATTTGCAAATTAATTAGCATTATTATTATTGTTTGACAGCCATTATTAAAATATTAGAGTATTGTTTTCCATGTGTAAAAGAGTGTCACTCATCATTGGTAAGTTTACATCGAATAGAACGGTAATACATACACATGTTCTCACTGGTGGTCCAACCTTCATTCCAGTGCTGTTCTCTCCAGGCCTCTTCTCATCTCAGTGGGACAGATGCTGTGTGTTCTCTACCTCCTCCAGATGTTTGAAGCTTTGCTGAGCCATTTTTGTAGATCTAGAAGCATCAAGGAGGGGAAGTGCAGCGAGCTTTTGTTTCTTGTCAGACAGCCCACTTGCTATCTGTTTATTGTCATTAGATGGGAGCAGTAAAGCCTGGAACAGAGTTGAGCTACTGGGAAAAGAAAAGAGTGGGAGGTGATCGTGTCCGTTAGAGAGGAAATCAGAGCACATTTTTGGCATAGACATAAATGTGAGGAAAATGATTGTGTGTGATACTGCGTTTGCTAAACGTTTACTTTTTAGATAAAGTTTTTTTGTGTGTGTGTGTGTGTGTTTGTGCTGTATTACAGACTATAGTTCCAAATGAAGTCAAAGCAGAATCATCTGCTGGACATCTCAGAGCAAACACACCACAGTGGTGTTTCGTTGCTGATTAAATCGATGTTTTGAATGAATTATTTTGTGTGAATGATTCAATGACTCACTCATAAAGACAGTAGCTGCATCCTAAATTGCATACTGTCTAGCTAGCAGGTACTAGATTTGGTTTGAAACTTACTTTGTGACAAATTATTTACCATGTTCAGTTCAGTCACGTCACTGCATTCTGCAATTCACAACTCCTCTCCTGTGGCTTCATGGGATAGTAAATTGTCCATCAAATGCACACTCCAGGATCTCGGCGAAAGTAGTAGTTAATCAGGGTACTCTTCACCTGTGTTATTCAAATACTGTGAATTTGGACATACTACTCAAATACTAAAGGAAGTAGGCATATCCGGCCAGCAAGTCACTTGACGTCACCTACTGGCAATAGCTGTGTCTCATTTCGAAGGCCATTAGAGTAACCATAATAAAATTGACTGTTATTCCTCTTGAGGCATGAATTATTATAATTTATTTTTTAATGTGAAATGCAATGGTTACTATTCTAAAATTAGGCAGCATTAATGACGTATGTGGCCATCAAATTAGACCTCTGGAGGGTGCAGCCTTCAAAGTAAGACACTGCAAATTCAACCTGACATTTTGTGTAGAACGCTGCTCAGCCAATCAAATTTAAGTTACGGAACTAACTGTTGTAAAAAATACAATTATATTAAAGTAAGAATTAATTTGGTACCTGAGTGCTATGCTTCGGAGCCATGCACATGACACGCAGAAGAAAAAACATGTTGTGAACACAAATTAACAATTAGAATTGGCTTTCAAACGCTCACAAGCCTAAAACGATCAAATTAACGTCTTGGTCGAAATGCCTGTCCATGTGAGGTATTAATGTAAACAGTTGATTATCTCTTAAATAAATGTAAACATGCGGGATTAGTTACCCCCCACCCCCGGAATGCGATTTTGCCCCTGCCCCAATGGATGTCTGTGTGCATCCTCAGACCTGAAATCACTGGGTTATAGGCATGTGGAATATTAACAATCTTTCCCTGCGTGTCCAGCTGGCATGCCTGAGAATGCCCACAGATGTTGTTTTGTTGGCTGTTCATGCAGTTTCTGCTTTCTTTGGCTCTGTTTGGTTCGATTTCTTTTCAAGGCTTCAGCACTCCTAATCAGCAGTAGATGTTGAGCTTGTAAGGTTGCAGGTGGATTGTGTTTTTGTGTGTTTGTGTGTGTGTGTGTGTGTGTGTGTGTGTGTGTGTGTGTGTGTGTGTGTGTGTGTGTGTGTGTGTGTGTGTGTGTGTGTGTGTGTGTTTGCATGGCTATCTTTGTGAGGACCAGTGTGAGTTTTTAACCTTTGGAGTGAGGACCTTTTTGCAAAGTGAGGACATTTAGGCCGGTCCTCACTTTGTTTTCACTGCAATGGCCTCCATTGGCTATTTAAAGGCTTCTCTCAATGTTTCAGAGAGGTCCTCAGATAGATAGAAAAATGAGAAAAAAAGTGTGTGTATGACCCTCTGCATACACACACGGTTTGCTCTCTATCGCCCCCTATTGTTTTTCCATGTTCACTGCGCCGCATATATAGTCGAAGCGATATCTCAGGAACGCCTTGAGGGAATTTCTTCAAATTTCTTACAAATGTTCTCTTGGAATCAAGGATGAACTGAATAGAATTTGGAGATCAAAGGTCAAGTTCACTGTGATCTCACAAAACATGACTTTGGCTGTAATTCAACTTGTGAACACAATAACTCAGGAACGGCTTATAGGAATTTCTTCACATTTGGCACAAATGTTCACATAGATGCAAAGATAAAGTGATTAGATTTTGTTGGTCAAAGGTCAAGATCACTATAACTTCCCATTCTTGTAAATGTGGTAGATCAGGAACATTGGAAAGAATTTCATTTAATCTGGAAAAATGTCCAACTAGACAAAATGATTAGAATTTGTGGTCAAAGGCCAAAGGTGACCTCACAAAAAACTTTTTGGCCCATACCTCAAGAATTTGTTTGATAATTGACTGAATTTCTCAAAAGGTCAAAGGTCAATTTCACAGTAACATTATAATGTTCTGCAAAAACATATTTACAGTTTTCTTTGATTAGCATACCCTTTAAAAATGATTAAATATAAACCATATATAACTACAAGAGTTAACCATATATATTATTGAGATAATATTTCATGGTTACTACTAAAACCAAGTTCCCTTGGATACTACAGTAATGATGTAGTAAAACCGTGGTTAATCATTATCATAGTTGTGTTTACTAGTGATGGTTACAATATTACTGCAGTAAATCCATGGTAAGTTTTCATAGAGGTATGATTTATTAACAAGGATTACAGAACATTATCAATGTTTTAACAGCTCTGAATTTAAACAAACCTCTGAAAATTGTCATACAAGACTATTGTAATACAATTCAGATCTATGTTTGTTATAATTAATTCCAGATAATGTTTCATTACCTCAGCTGTTCCCTATTTAAACGACTTGTTTTGACTTAAAGCATGATAATTTGGCAAACATGATGTCACAGATGGGTACCTTGGTTTGGAGCTCCTCAGTTTTTATTGTTGGTCCTATCTTTAGTCACTTTTGTCCAATAACTTTTACCAGCGTAAACCAGGGGCGTAGCCAGCATTGGGCCAGGGCGGCACTGGCCCGCCCACATTACTCACTGGCCCACCCAGGCAAGTTTGATAAAAATAAATTTTTAGTTTATTTTTATTATTAAAATGTAGGCTATTTAAGAAAATATATTAATATAAATTGGATTTATTGTTGACTGGTGTGTGTGTTTAATTTGTTTTCCGAATAAAATGGAACTGTTGAAGGAAATTGTAGAAAGCCTCCCTCCGGAACGTTATTGGTTGCTATGGTTGCTAGGGGTTCCGACAGGAAAACTCTCTGAGCGGCGCCGGCGGGCTCTAGCTAGCTGCTTTTTTTGCCTATTAACATCGCCACAATAATGGCAAAACAACTTTCTTTAATGTGCTATTTGACTGTCGGTTTTTTGATTATTAAAGGGGTGGTTCAGTATGATTTCTTTTTTTTTTTTTTTTTTACTTTTAGTTAGTGTGTAATGTTTGAGCATAAACAACATCTTCAAATTTACAAAGTTCAAAGCAAATGGAGATATTTGTTTTTAAAGAAATTCCTTTTTAGCACTACAACAAATGTCTGGAAGGAACTACACAGACTTCCTCCAGAGTTAGTGACATCACCAACCCTAGAAACCCCTCCCCCATGAACACGATTTATAGATTATCATGACAGAATATGCTAATCAATGACTAGAAGATAAACTACACATAAACTATATAAATTCATCAACTAACCATTCAGAAATGTCCCTGTTGCTTCTACATGTCGTCACTTCTTCTTCAGTCTCTCCATCTTTGTCTGGTTTGAACATAAAAGGCTAAACGTTTTTGAAATGTTCAGTGCATGTCTGTGTGAGGTAATCGGAGCTGCTAACACACACACCCACCACACGAGCGCTTGAAGCTCCGCCCTCTGGGAGCAGAAGCTCGTTTGGATTTAAAGGGACACGCAAAAACTTTTCTTTTTAACATGCTAAAAAAATATCTGTGGGGCATTTTAAGCTAAAACTTCACATACACACTCAGGGGAAATCAGAGACATTTTTACACACTTTTTACACAGACAGGCTTTATTGCTGAATATTCACCTGGTGAATATACGTTTCCTTGCCAACAAAAACAATAATTTCCTGAATTCGCTCTGTGCACGAGAAAAATGCTAACTTCCGGCTTGAGGGCGGACGTTGGGTACTTCGTTTCCGGTTGCCGTCTTGTTTACATCAGTGGACCGGCGTTAACTTAGTTTAATCGTTCGCAATGGACCTAAAACATAAAAAAACTTACTGTGGCTGAGCTGGTTTAATGGTTAAAGCGTAAAGCCTTGTTTAACTCGACGGGTCCGCATGAGCCCAAAGGTGCGCGCCGCAAAAATGACGTGATTGTAACAGCAACATGGATTAGAACACCATTTACTACACACAATAGGCTTTTTTCTCTGATTTTGAAAACTCTTCGTGATCGACTTAAAATGCTTCCAAGATCGACTTGTCGACCGCGATCGACGGGTTGGTGATTCCTGTAACGTTACTGTTTTCCGGTCAATGACAAGAGTAGCCTACTAATCAGCTGTCTCACGAACGTAACCAGCACATGTATCCACACATAGCAAAGCCATAACACAGCGAGGGAGAAGAACTAAGTTACATGAAACAATCCAACTACATATTTTAAACCACTGACAAGGGAAAAGTCACTACTCACGGTGTCTATAGCCGCTTTCCGTCCGGAGGGACTTTTGCAGTGCCTAGAACCTTCCTATAACCATTTTTTTCGCGTGTTCCGACCGGACTAAGTTCCTATAACTCTTTCAGTACCTAGTCTAGAGCGAGGACTTTTTTTAGTTCCCTTTCCCAACGTCGGATACCTTTACTCCCTGTATTACATGTGTACTCCCTGTATGACATACTGAGAGATGTAATATTTAAACCCCTTTCTCTCTCTTGCTCTGGGGAGCTGGAGAAAAATCACTAACCAGTCGATGAACATCATCGACTCTAATATTATATTATAATATCGACTGAAATCTTCGGTTAATGTCCAAGACATCTGGAGAAATATACATAATCTGACTAGACACCCCATATCGGTTTCGCAGCCGGAAGTAGCATATGCTAACGTGCACATAGTCTATTATGTTTAGCAAAGTTTGGTGCACAGGTATACAATTTTGGAAAAGATGTGCAGTTCTAAATTAGAAGCCCTCTTCATTAACTGCAAGCCTTTTTAGAGGAAGAGTTTTCTGCAGAGTAAACTGCAAGAGTTTTCCTTGTTCATGCTGGTGAATGTTTACTCCCCGTCTCAAGCCTGCGTGAGCACAGCACTGCAACAGCTAGCTGATCAGGATATCGTCATGAAGCAACAGCACCCTGACTCTGTTATTACCCGACTCACTATTTAAGTCTCCCTGTGGTGTAAATCCAGCTTTTAATGTTGTTCATAATGTGTCTATGTGGTGTTTTTAATATGCTTTAAGACAAACCATGTGTAAATTCATAAGTCAACAGCATTGCTGAGTATTTTCTCCTTAAAACTGCAGTCTCAAAAACACGGTTTGAAATTGCTGGTGTTTCTGACGTCACAAACTACCTTCGTGTCACAAGGGGGGCTTTAGCATATCATTAACTATTATCTGAAGCAGCCGAGTCTCAAGAGAAGCCAGGTTATCCAGTATATTTTTCTGTTGATATGAAAAATTAGGAACATTTGGCAATATAGTGGGCGAATTATGTATATGCTGTATATTATGATGAACTATATGCCTTTCTCCACTGATGTTCTGAGATGTTCAAAGCGTTTTTAATGATGCTGATTGTTAGAAGGGAGCTGTCTGACTCTGAGATGACAAATGGGAGCATGGTTTGTGTAACATTAGCAACATTTTATTGGCTGTTTAGTCAAAAGGCTAATCATATTAAAGATTAATCTTTATGTTTTAAAGAGCGATACAATTGTGCAGCGTTTACTATAGTAAAGTTGAGGCAAGTGGATCTCTGAGCTCGTGTGAATGAGTGGAGACGGGGCTAATTTGCGCATTCATAGCACTGTGTAGAGTTACATTCAAGATATTTTAAGACATTAAGAAATTTATTTCACAGGAAAAAACTTTTAAATATGTTATTTTGGTGATCAAAGATGAGTTTTAAAGGGATAGTTCAACCAAAAATGTAAATTACCCCATGATGACTTCTTTCAGACGAATACAATCTGAGTCATATTAATAAATGTCCTGGCTCTTCCAAGCTTTATAATGGCAGTGAATGGCTGTTTCTGTCTTGAAGTCCATAAAAGTGCATCAGTCCATCATAAAAGTGCTTCTTAATAAAGGTTAATAAAGGCCTTCTGAACAAAGCGATGAGTTTGTGCAAGAAAAATATTCATATTTAACACGTTACAAACTAAAACATTTTAAGTTAAATAAAAAACATAATTAATATAACTAAGAGTGATTAGAGTGATTAAATCATGGGGTAATTTTCATTTTTGGGTGAACTATCCCTTTAAGGGATACAATTATTGACTACAGGGAAACTTTAAGTTTTTCATATTACCTGTATTGTTCTAGAATGATCTGACCAGCTTTTAACTTCAAATGATGATTGTCTCTGGGGTCTCCTGAGTGTCATATTAAGAATGCGTCTCTAGAATGAGGGGAACGTTTTTTCTAGCTGGTATGCAAGAATCACTCGCATACGCTTCTGTGTCTCATGCCCATACTGAACCAAGTCAAATTAGGGTTAGGGTTAGTCCTTTTGTGTTAGGGTTAGTCATTTTGGGTTAGGTTAAGATCAGTACTTTTGGGTTAGGGTTAGTCCTTTTGGGTTAGGTTAATGTTAGTCCTTTTGTGTTAGGGTTAGTCCTTTTGGGTTAGGTTAAGATCAGTACTTTTGGGTTAGGGTTAGTCCTTTTGGGTTAGGTTTAGGTTAGTCCTTTTGGGTTAGGGTTAGTCATTTTGGGTTAGGTTAAGATCAGTACTTTTGGGTTAGGGTTAGTCCTTTTGGGTTAGGTTAATGTTAGTCCTTTTGTGTTAGGGTTAGTCATTTTGGGTTAGGTTAAGATCAGTACTTTTGGGTTAGGGTTAGTCCTTTTGGGTTAGGTTTAGGTTAGTCCTTTTGGGTTAGGGTTAGTCATTTTGGGTTAGGGTTAGTTATTTTGGGTTAGGTTAAGATCAGTCCTTTTGGGTTAGGGTTAGTCCTTTTGGGTTAGGTTAAGGTTAGTCCTTTTGGGTTAGGATTGGTCCTTTTGGGTTAGGGTTAGGGTTAGTCATTTTGGGTTAGGTTAAGATCAGTCCTTTTGGGTTAGGGTTAGTCCTTTTGGGTTAGGGTTAGGGTTAGTCCTTTTGTCCATGTGTAATTTATTACATGGGGGCTAAATACATGGTCCATGATGACATTTTAACTTTTAATGATTGATGTACTTTGATTAAACCCCCTTTTCTGGCAGTCTTCACAATCAAATTAACATTTTTCTAACTAATATATCAGTGCAGTTTGCCTGAAAAATTACTGTCAATGACCTACTTTGGTTAGGTTTACTTAGGTTAGGTTTATGCATAAACAAATAATTGGTTAGATTTAGGCACACAAACTACTTGGTAAAGTTTAGGAAAAGATCATGGTTTGTCTATAGTCTCATAGTGTCCTGTATGTTCAAGCCTACCCTGTGCAATGAAAGCTGTGGGTCCCATTTCTATCTTTTAGTCACTCACATGAGTGAGTAGTTGGATCTTATAAGAGTCTCTGTGCTTACACAGTAGCTGTAACGGCTAAGTGTACATCTATGTTGCTTTGTATTTTAGTTAGCTTTATATTAGCCTACAAACTAGTAACCCAGTGAGCCCATGCAATGAACCTTAGCATCCTCACCACGGACCATGTTTTATTCATGGTAAGTGTACTATCATGGATACAAAATATTTACATAATATAAACATTAGTGACAGAAAGTAATAGTATAGCAATATAGCATAATTCAAATTAGCTCCACCTTTACAATCTGGGATTTAAAAATTATTTTAATTAATGCATCAATCCAGTAGTTTAATTAGTGCATAATGAATATACTTTTGGTTGAAAGTATATTTTTCTGCTTATACTTTTCTGCTTAAACTGTATTTTTACTTAAGTTAAAATGTAAATGCAGGCCTTACAACATAGTTTTATTACACTGTGGAACTTTTACTAAAGAAAATATCTTCACTAGTACTTCACTACGGATGTACATAGTTAAAATGTAGGTGCATTGTTAAATTCTACTTTTAAGAGAGAGGAATTTTGGTTTGTTAATTAATTTACGGATAACTGCAGTAATAAATGTTAATTTAATATAGTTACTATTTAATTAAATTAATTATTTAATTATTAATATTAAATGTAATACTGGGGAATATTGTCTTTGAGGAACACTTATTTGAGCTGCCTTAAAAAAAAACTTAAAACCCCCACACCAACAACTCTGAGCTGGTTTCAGCGCCCAAAACTATCGTTCTTAATTGATGGCCACGCCCCTTGCACTCCACCTGCACTTTCGCTCGTGGTGCTTCTGGTAAAGAGTGATGATGGATAAGAGCAGTAGCAGCAGTGACCTGGCCCGGTTCAAGAGAAGAATGGAGCGACTATGATCTCATCACAATCGATGCGCAAGCTTTACAGTGAAGGTAAGATTTTATGATCTTTAAGATTTATATATTTTTTTTTACTGTCGTGATTGGGTGGGTGGGGGGGATTATTTGTTAGAGATCGCGCTATATGCACAGTTTGCCGAATTGCGCATATTAATATATATATTCTCACAAACATTTACAGCGCAGGTATGATTTTATGATCCCTGACATTTCTTTTCTTCGGAACTGTCGTGATTGGGGTGGGGGAGGGGAGCCTGAGTGCAGGCCTACGATCTCAGGCCTCGTCCTTTAACAGAGTCTCTAGCCGTCTAGCGCGTGCAAGTTCGTGTTCGGGATGGGGGAGGGGAGGCTGAGTGCAGGTCTACGATCTCAGGTTCGTGATGGGGGAGGGGAGGCTGAGTGCAGGTCGACGATCTCAGGTTCGTGTTCGGGATGGGGGAGGGGAGGCTGTGTGCAGGTCTACGATCTCAGGTTCGTGTTCGGGATGGGGGAGGGGAGGCTGAGTGCAGGTCGACGATCTCAGGTTCGTGTTCGGGATGGGGGAGGGGAGGCTGTGTGCAGGTCTACGATCTCAGGTTCGTGTTCGGGATGGGGGAGGGGAGGCTGAGTGCAGGTCTACGATCTCAGGTTCGTGTTCGGGATGGGGGAGGGGAGGCTGAGTGCAGGTCGACGATCTCATGATCTCAGGCCTCGTCCTCTAGTTTAACGCGTGCAAGTTCGGGATGGGGGAGGGGGCGGGAGACATCGCGCTGGTGGCTAATTCATGTATATAATGTAATAATTTACATATAAATAGCCTATAGTAAGTTTTAAGAACAAATTAAAACGAGTAGAAAACGTTATAAACTACATAATTACTAATGACGAGTGAACTTGAACAGCAGAAGTCGGAGGGTCTTTAATATCTTTGAATCAGCTTCTCTATGACCAAATGATTGGTACGTTGTCAGTTATACAGATTAAGTTATACATGTTTGCAATTTTTAATGTAGTGTATCACTATACTTAAGGTCTTTATTGTCATATAACTGAATGCTAACAAACATTACTGTCTAGTAGTGCTGTATAGACCACTGCTTATTGTAGCCTGTGACTGGAATTATTTTGTTGAAATTAATATAACATTTTTCAATTTGTGTGTCCACACAAGTGTCCTGCTGGTGTCCAGCAAGTGACGGAAAGAAAGTCAACACAGGTATGTGCATACACAATCTTTTGACTACTCGCTACTCATGGCTGTTAGGCCAGCTACAGTACAGTACATGTAGGCTACAGTAGAGATGGTAGAAAGTTGAGTAACACTTTACTATACCGATGCAATAATTAATTAAATGAATTCACCAGTTTCCAGTGGTCGTGTTTAAATATGCAACTATGTTTAAAAAATCCAAACAAAATTAGCAGTCTTTCTGCTATATGCTTAATAATTTTAACTGGAGTAGGATTTGTTTAAGAATGTTTTTGACTTGATAAAGGAACACTTGGGCATGTAATTTCTGGTAGTAAAAATAGTGTAAAGGCAACAACTGACAACTGTAGGTAAAATGTATTATTTATAGCTCTTTTAATCAAAAGTATGTACTTATGACTTTTGGACAGTCAAGAACTAATATTTGATTGTTTTTAATCTTTTATAGGTGAATGTCCCACATCAACTTCTGTTTTACAGAGACAAACAAAAAAAGGACGAGCCAAGAGAGGAAGAGAAGTCGATGAGGGTAAGATTTAAATTTTACATTTTAAACTTGTCTATATAAACAGTTGTAAAGTTTGTTGTTTAAAGCACCTCCCAGTAAAATTGTTCAATACAAAACCACCACTATGACCTACTACCTAAATAGTGTTTTTCATTAAATCTACAAAAACTCCTGCCTTTTCATAGTCACAGCATTAGTTAAAAGTAGCTTTACTCAAGTATACTGTATGTACTGCAGTTCTTATCACTTTTTCTTCATCTTATTTTAGTAGATTTGAGATGGGTACACATTAGGGGTGTAACGGTTCACAAAATTCACAGTTTGGTTCGATACGATACACTGGTGTCACGGTTCGGTACGTTTTCGATACAGCAAAAAGAAAGAAATGCCAGATGAATTTCCTTGATTAAATTTATTTATTTATTAAAACTAACATAAATGATAATTTTTTACTTTGAGCAATGATGGAGCCATACTTGACTCTTCTTTTGAGCATATAAAACAAAAACAGCTCCTTGCTCCTTAAAAAAAAAAAAAAGAAATGTAATATTATAGTAGTTTCAGATTAACATTTGAGGGCAGCAATTTTATTCATAATGCCGAAATAAAACCAATGTAACGTTACTTGAAAGCATTATAGCCTACTATTCCTGCCAAACCTCCATGGTTACAGTGAGTGTTACTACAGTAAACCCATGATGAATGATGATGATCTGTGGACACTGAATAGTTCATTCATGGAACAATGTCTCTTCCTGGTTTCCACGTCAGCGCTGTTTGATCCGGTAATAACGGAGAATGTGATGCTTCTCACTAGATCGCGCAGCGATGTTATTACTTCAGTCACAGTGGCGAATTCAAATGCTTTCTTAACTGGATCTCTTTGCGGTGTGTAGTAACAGTGCTGCTTAATCAAGATCGGCTCGCGCTGCATTGATCCAAACTCATAAACGGTCCATGAAACACAAAATAACGGGTAGCGCAGTTTCGTTCCGCTTTCATTACGTTTGACATTTGATGTTGGGCAATGTGGTCGCGCCTACATTTGAAATAACAAAATGTCGGCAGGAAAAATGGTCCAACGAACCGTTTGTTTTGTAATGCGTACCGATTACCGAACCGAAAGCCTCGTACCGAACGGTTCGATATGAATATGTGTATCGTTACACCCCTAGTACACATAAACCATACAGATTTAGGCATTGTTAGATACTACTTCAGTACCAAGTGGGTACTGAAATTTTACAAAAGTGACGCGTTGAGCGGATTCTTAAACGCCTCTGATTGGCCACTGTGTGTTTACAAGCTCCTCATATCTGTGATTGGCTGCAATGATCAGCGCTAGGGTTGTGCCGATAGACGATAGTATCGTGTATCGACGATAGTCTGAGATCGCAGATGACAGATGCATTTGACGATATCAATACGATAATTGGCTGGTTTTACCATTAACGTATTAAATTATTATTATTATAAAGCTAGTATTGTTATTAAATTAATATTAGGAACTACAATTAATTTGCCTTGCCTAAATTAATAACGGCATCACCACATAGCCTAACGACAGCACCGACATGCGCATTTAAAACATTTTTTAAAAATGTTTTTAAAACAGACTGAAAAACTACATCCCACATCAAAACTGAATTTAAAGGTGATCCATTCACAAATTATCAAGAGTGCTTGTTTTAACAGACAAATTATTCTTATACATATCCTAGATGAAAACGGCATCGTTGTTCGTCAGTATTTTGTTTACATAGCAAATTAACAAAACGTTTAATGACCCTAATAACTCAAAAAACAATACAATTACTAAATAATGATATAGGCCTGATAACCGTCTTTAGTTCACGAACACAACATAACTCTGCCATCTGTGAAAATCAAAAGCAGCTTTGAACACTTGTTTAACAAGAAATATTCTTCAAATTTTTTCCCTGTCATTAATGTAAGTCCACAAGAGAAATATTAAGCCAGTAAATAGTTGCTATACCGTTATATTCATCGTCGTCTGACGATGCAGAGAATGCAGCGTTAATGCAGCGACAGATGCCAAACTTTCACTTTCAGGGAATGAGCGCGTTCTTAACCCGATTATGCTGAAGAAACTGACAATGCATGTGGTCATGTAAACGTATTAACCCGTTTTCCTTTATCGGAGTCAAGGCATAAGTATAAACTGATCGACTCAGCTGATTTTTGCCCCTAGGCTCTGATTTCCCCCGGCATTTTAAACACATTAATCCACGTTCTTTGTGCTTATTGAATAGGGCTGTGTATTGGCAAGAATCTGGCGATACGATACGTATCACGATACATGGGTCACGATTCAATATATTGCAATATATTTCGATACTGTGCATAAGGCGATATATTGCGATTTTTTTTTTTTTTAAAGTAGGATTATAATTTTAGAAAAATTATTATTTTTTAAAAAAAAGACATGATGTGCATAAAAGTCAAACAAGTTTACTTTAGGTAAACAATTCAGTACACAGAAAATCAAACTGCCAGTTTGGGGTTGTGGTTCACAGGTTCTTAGTGAGCAAATTTGTATATGCTCAAGTAGGCCATAATAAAAGAAAATACATAGCCCCTGTCACAATACATAACACATACACATTATGTGTGATGTTATTCATCATTATAATTATGTGTCAATAAAAAAATGCTTGCACTTTTCCTAGTACACAGGGTAGGCTACGTCCAACACGTTTTGTGTTGCAAAAACACGAACACGATTCCTAAAGGAAACATTGAGGAACAAATGTAGCTAAATAGTCAGTTAAAGAAAATACATAGCCCCTGACTGTGACATCTGTGACATCTAGGCTAATACATAACACATAAGGTGCAAACTGAGGTGCAATGCCATTAAAAAAAATGCTTGCACTATTATTAATACACAGGGTACATCCAACACAACATACCGTAAAACTTCAAATAATAGCCGAGTCCCAAATAGAAGCATGTCTCTTTTACACGCCTGGTGTGGCAACAGGTTTGGGTAAATAAAGGCCGGTCTCAAATAAGGCCGGGTCTGTTTTGTAGTTTCGGGTTGTATTTAATCTTCTAAAACCCGTCAGATCGTCCGCTTTTTGGCACCGCCAAAGCAAATTTGTGTCCCGCCAAAGCCTTTTTTGATCGGTGAGTGATGTAGAATGACTGCTGCGCAAACGAGCAGAGAGAGAGAGAGCCCCGGCCGCGCGCGCACTCGCACGTCTTCAAACAGCACGCGCGCTGTCTTGCTCATGATTTCTATGGTCTTGCTCTTTCTCCCTCGCGCATATATTAATCAAAATAGGATGACACTAGTGGTGCGTCTCAGCATAGCCATCTAGTGGTAGGGATTTAAACACAACATAAACGGGAACCACGGTCCCATGAATACTTTTGCTTGTAAAAAAAAAAAAAAAAAAAAAAAAAAATCGATATTGCGTTTTGGAAAATCGATACAGTATTGCAAAATAAAATATCGCGATACTCAAGTGTATCGATTTTTTCTTACACCCCTATTATTGAAGTGCGCATGTGAAGTGCATCCAGACAGAGAGAGCATAGGAGGACGTATATCGCAAACTCCGACTCTTTCTGACCCAAGAAATTATTAAAACGTGTTTTCATCTCGCGCAGAAGTAGGCTACAGTCAATGCTGCATCTGTAACAGCATGAGAGGATAATGTGTGTCCGTAAATTTCCCGCTGACATGTTGAAATACTCCGAGTTGGATACAAAAATGATTAGGATCTTTTTTTACCTCATTATACAGGGAAATAACCTGATCTAGCCTAGTAATAAACACTCCACCTTTGCTAGCAAAATCGAAAAATATTATCGTATATAAAATGAAGTAATAAAAAGCACATTAATGAGTAAATAATCAAGTTAATAATCAAATAAGTAAGCCCCGCCCCCTCACGATAATATCGTATATCGCTGATCTCACAGGCTGACGATAGGACGATATGAAAATGGAGCATATCGCCCAACACTAATCAGCGCTTCCAAAACATGTTGTAAATAGACAGTTGCTATCAGCGTATCCCTATATATCTGCTGATAGACGGATCCGCTGATAGACACTGCTTTTAAATGCTCCTGTGTGTATCTGTGTAAGCGCTATCTGTGCATGTAGTGTACATTAAATTACTGTATGAATACAATTTGTAAAAAGTTAATCTAACAGTCCATCAAATGATGGTGTTCACACATTTGTGGTTGTTTAATCTGTTGAAATGGGGCTTGGATCATCTGAGAAAATATCGTCTCTTTTTACAGATACAGCCAGTGTTTTCTGTATGTCTTTCTTACACTGCAGAAGATCAGGGTTTCAATTTTGTTTTTCAGACGGATGTCCTGACCTCTTTTCCCCTCAAAAATCTCCTGCCCAATGCAGTTCGGATGGGGTTTCTGATGTAGATGGTGAGTCAAAAAGTGTTTTTCATCAAGACAAAATAATAATTTACGAACACCTTCCTTTAGTTATAGGACCCTAATGGTTGATGTTCATATTTTAACCAGCTATTTACTAATCAAGGATATGTTACAGTAAAGTTGATCATTTAAAAATTTTCTCTAGTTTTTATTTCATATAGCTTAATGCGTAACATTTGAGGATAAGGATTTGTAAAACACTATGGTTGGAAGGCACACTAGAAGACCTTGCAATGTTCTTCGGTGACACTCCGGTGATCATCTCCCTTATAGCTGTATTGTAATGTTCAAGGATAGTCTGCTGCGTACAGTTGGGAACTCTGTCAGGTTTTAGTAGTCAGATTTTACTGTAAACACTTACAATAACAGGTACTAATGCTTGTCTGTGACAGATCACAGCCAGGAAACAAGCCGGGCCACAAGGCCCTCACCGAAGAAGAAAAGTGCAGAAAAACGGACTAAGAGCGTGAAACTAATAGGTAAGTTTCATAAATCTTAGCAAAAGAGTAGCACCAGAGTTTATTATTATTGTAAGTTGTATTTGTAGAGAGCTTTTCACAAACATTGTTTTAAATCAACTTTACAGAGTTTACATGCAAGTAAAATCTAGCTATTTAAAGACATAAGATAAATTGCATTTATGATTTGGAGAGTCCTTTATCTCCCAGAAAGCAGGACAAAGCTACAGGGTTCAGATTAGGTGAAGGTGAAACAGAGGGAAACCTGCTGTCATCACTCAGCAATACGGCTGCAACTAACAATTATTTTGATAATTGATTAATCTAATGATTATTAGAACAATTATTTGACTATACAGTAAGAGTATAACATTAGTCAAGTCATCTTCATTTATATAGCGCTTTTAACACTACAGAGTTTCACAGCAGCTTTACAGTGATAACAGGAGATTACAGTAATAGAGAGTGTTAAGGCTTTACAGCAGATCTAGAATAAAGTTATTGTCCAGATAAAGTTAGTTTTGATTGATTCACTTCCGTCGCAACGATCATTAGTTATTAACTTAGAGGCCGCTAACACACACCGTTTTAACAGAAAACTCTTGAGTTCATTCTTATTACGACTCCGTTTTAAAAAAAAACATTTATAGATTAAACTTTTTGATTCAGCACATATAGGCTGTTTCATGACAATTAAATGTAGTCATAAAGGTGAATCAATTGCTCTCTCTTATCTGTTCTCTGTGTTTAGCCTAATTTTCCATTACTTTGACATTTCAGGCAGTTTCTGCTTTGAAACCAGAGACACAAGTGCTGTAAAGGCGGGTCTTTCCCAGAATCCTGCTGCTCTTTACATTACATTGTTACGTAGTTTCAGTTATTGCCGTTTCAGCCAAACTTAACAGAGCACTTTAAATTCTAGTATACAATCTATTTTGAGCTCCTTGTGTTGAACAAACAATTAAATAATTTTAAAAAAAGCGCCCACTCGCCATAGCACCGCACATTTTTTAAACCATGATACACTATTTTTACACCCCTACTATACAGTGACTATCGTAAATATTAAAGGGGTCATGACATGGCTTTTTTTAATCTTTATTTTAAGCTATAAAACTTGCAGTATGTTTTAATGGTACAAAGACCTCTTATATGGCAAAATATCAAGGCAAATTTGATTGCTCATGTCATATTGTCTTTAATCAAAAATCCATTCGCTCTGTGTCATAATGAACACATTAGGGACAAATGTTACATTTGGGGACTTTCTGTGACTGAGCAAGCAAAAGCAGTTTAAGAAACCTACATTTTGGTCTCTGTTTTAAAGTTTACACAATCTACATTGTATTTGTTATTTGTAGAGACATCCAGGATAATCCTGAAGAGACCATGGAGTGAAGAGGAGAGAAGAGCAGTGAACAAACACCTAGGAAAGTTCATGGCAGAGCGCAGGGTTCCAGGAAAACTGGAGTGCATGAGGTGCCTAGAAGCGGACAGCGCCCTGAAGGAAAGATCGTGGAGAGACATCAAAAACTTTGTTTATAATTCAATAGTAACTCTAAAAAGAAAGTCTGCTGCACGGAAAATCATGTTTTGAAAGCTTGCCGTCCAGGTCTGTTGACCTTATCCGAAGACATTATTTTTGGTGTAACTATCTTAAAAAATAAATAAATGTAGAGCTGGTCACTGGAGATGTCATCTCTTGCAGTTTTATTTGTAGCTTTTAGATCATTACGTATATTATTATTATTATTATGCTAAAATTTGGTTAATCTAATTGGATAAATAAATGGAACAATTGAACATTTCTGTTTAGGTAGACTGTTTATATACCTCATTCTGAAACTTGCATTAATTAAGTCACCTTTATATAGTGCTTTACACAATACAGTTTTTTCTAAGCAGCTTTACAGAAAATTATCAATTATGTAAATATAATTTAATGCAGCAGTAAAGAAGCTCTAGAAGTCATTATTCAGCTGGAGGTTATTTCAGTTGAATAATGACTTGGAGCTGTCCACACTAAAACATAAAATAGCAAACAATAAATGCAAGCTAAAAAATAAGGTAGTTAAAATAATTCAGTCAGAAATGAACTCAATAGCGCCCCCATGAAAATGTCCTCACTCTGCTGGTAAAATGCTGGTTCTTTTCCTTTGTTTTTTTAAGAAGCTGAGGTAAAAACCTGAATTATGGACATATCTAGTGTTGAAATATAGTATATATTTACCTGTAATTGTAGCAGAAATGGTGGTCCTCACTTTTCAGGTTAAATGACTCGGTCCTCACCTTGATACATATACAGGAATTGTGTGTGTGTGTGTGTGTGTGTGTGTGTGTGTGTGTGTGTGTGTGTGTGTGTATTTTGCCCCTACATGGTTACACAGACAGCAAATGAGATTGATCTCCTTCCCTCACTTCCGCTCTTTTACTGCAATTTGATTAGTTACATTGAATTAAATCTGCTGTGAATGGCTAAATAAACAGTGACTTTCTATTATAGCTCACCAGTACATGGTCCATTGGGCCATCTGTAAACAGACGAGTCTAAACATTAGGTTTACAACAAACTTTATTTCATAGGAAAGGCGATTTTGAGACAAACTGGAAACCTGAAGTCTTAAGATGTACTGTACTCAAATAGCCAAATATCCCCACTGATAAGTTGAAACAGATTCCTGCAAATGAGGCCAAAAAAGGAATGCATGAATGTCTTCTTATTAAAGTAATTTCTCTCCAGTGGCCATGATTTGCCATCTCTTTTTTCTCCCTCTCCCACTTGCTTCCACACTTATTCTCTCTCTCTCTCTTTTTTAGTATCTAATTAAATAGGCAGTGTTGTGTTCTTCGGTTCCATGTGGATAATTGACAAGCGGCTAGGCCTCACTTTACCCAGAAATTACAAGCTGCATTCCAGCTCTGGCTAATTAAGACTCAACGACAGACAGTGTATTTGAATCGCATTAAACATTTCTTAGGTTGGGGATGCACCTTATCCCTGCCGTCCCTGCCTTGTTCCTTTCTTCTCCAGGAGGACTTAAGAAGCTGTACATTTTCCATGCTGTGTGTGTCGGATTCTGGGGATTCAGCTGTCAGTCAAGCTCAGACTCACACTATTATGGGGTTTTTGCCTTGAAACCTGGGGATAAATCCAAGCTGTTTGTACACTTGAGTAGTCTAATTAAGATGCTCAATATTTCCTTAACTACCATTGTAGTAGCAAAGTTTTAGCACTTTAGCAGTATGACCTCTGACAATGAGTTTCTTAATAGCTGTCTAATCAAACTCTGTATTTTGATGCAAATTCATGTGTCAAATTAGGAAAGTGCCAACATGTCATAGAACATGCTCTCATCCTCAAAAACCATGAACAAACCTATATAATCCGTGTTACTCAACCTGCTCTGGGGTATTCGAACCAGCGTCTACAGCACGGGAGGCGGACGCGTTAACAAGGACGCTAAACAACTCAGTCTCTAGCACACCTCATGGGGCCAGGGCAGTGAGGTTTTCACATACTACTCTTGCTAGCTGGTCTCTGTTACACTCACCCCCCTAAACATCACTCCCATCCAGGTCACGGCACCAAATGTAACCGGCCCTACTTGACCTGCTTTGAGAGGGATTTGAACCGGCGCCTCTGTCATGGGATGCAGACCCACTAACAAGGATGCTAAAGACCACAGTCTCTAGTGCACCTCATGAGGCCAGGGCAGTGTGGTTTTAAATGCCTTGCTCAAGAGTGATTGCTCATGGCATGGTCTTTGTGATGACCAAAACAGTACCCTTCTGATTACTGCCTCAGAACTTTAACCGCTATGCCACATCTCCCTATTTCTGTTTCACTGTAGCATCCATTTTGAAACATTATTTTCCAAAGTAAATGTGCTGTGAAAGGAAATCATGGAAGCTAGTTGATTGATGGTCTGATCACCAAATGCTGTGTTGGCACTCTATTATACCACTCTGCTTCAGAATGCATAGAGCTTGTCTTCTCAACCAAACCATGGCTCAGAGCCCATTTCTAAAAAGCAACCAAAGCATATTTCTATCCTTGCTTGTACCTGGTGAAATACATATTTCAAACAGGTACAAACGACTTCATCAGAAGGCTGTTGTCATGATGATGAATAGTGAAAATATTGTTGTGCCTTTAGCCCCAAGATGCCATTTTGTTTTTTTGTTGTTGTTGTTTTTATGTTTTTTTTTTTACTCAGCATGTCAGAATCTAACTCTTTTTTTTTCTATACCAGTCTGTCTAGAATCTGGACATCCAACAGCCAGCTCATGATCCAGATTTCATGAAACATAGTCAAATTGCACCTTTGAAGAATATCATTTTCCAAACTGTTGAAATTCCAAGCCTCTGGCTCAGATTGCAACATTGAAATCAGAGCCAGATGACACATCTTTCAGTAATCTTTTCCCATCTTTTCCAATCTTTTCAGTACATAGTTAAAATCTGCAAACATGCCTTGAGGGGTTTGACCATAGTTCCAATAAAGCAAAAGGTTTGAGAAGGATCATCTTCACCAGCAGAAAGTCCACATTTAATGTATCATTTGACTATATATATCTAGGGCTCCAATAAATAAGTTGTGTGAAGTGGCATCCAACTGCATTTCAGTGCTAAATACAATTAATTTAGAAAAGGCACAGTAATCATGAACAAAGATTATGTGATTGTTGAAAAGCTCAGATATCAACCTACATTATGGTGCTGCTTTAGAATTACAAAAAATTGAGGGTGTCTCTAGTGACCGCTGAAAAGTAAGTGTTCTCATGCTAAAACAAAAATATCAGTAAGCTGTTTATTGAGATTGTTTTTTTTTTTTTGCCTGCAATGTTTTTGTCTTTTTTCATTTGTTTGTTTTTTGCAACATTTATGTAGGTTAGGGAGACTTCAAGATAGGACAGTGAGAACGTTCGGGAAGTAGATCTCCAGACCTGAAGCCTGATGGTGTATTTAGTTTGTATTAACATGATGTATTTTGATCAGTGGCCTTACGTAAGCCCCTGAAGAATCTTAAATCTAAAATGGTAAAATTGTTTTCCATTGCCTAAATCAACCCCACATAAACTGTGAGCCATCTGGAGTAAATTAAACAGAATGAACTACTATGTCACTGTGGTTTGAATAGAGGTGCGGGGTTTTAAAATGGTACAAAACAACTAATGTAGAATCATGTTACACAGGAAGTATGGATTGTAATTAGTACAGGAATTGGCAAATCAGTATATACATAATGCAATTATTGTTGTAATGCCCTACAGTATATACATAATGTAATTATTGTTGTCACTGTTCTGTTAGACGATTAATAATAAAAACTAATAATTTTAGATCTGTACATCTTTATTTTGATCTGTCTACAGGTTTCCAGTGTTTACACCCATGATACTGCAAAAACAGAAATAATGGATAAGAAAAATGGTAAGAACACCGTCCAGACTGTTTGTCATTTCCAGTTTCAAATGTGTAAATATTCCTTCCACTTGGATCTCCATGCAATAGCTAACTGCAAAAAAATATGGTACAACTTTTTTATGTATTTTAGTATTTTAAGTATTTTAATGTATTTTAATGCATTAAATATACATTGTAATGCACCTTATAATGTATTGTCTCATAAATACATGTATCCACAGTTATAATACATTCTAATAGCCTACTTACCTATTAATTAAATACACATTTAGAAGGTATAATGTGTTAAAATACATGACAAAACCAATTTCAGATATGACAAAGAATCTGCAAATATTATAATGCATTTTAACTTTGGTTACAATTATTTATAAAAAGATATAAAGCATTATAATGTACTTTATGAATACCTTTATAATACATTATACATAAAGTCTTTTTTACTTTTCATGTCTTCTAAATCCTTGCACAGTGATAACACCTTGATTAATTATGCTCCACAATACTTAATAACACAATGGTTGCTTGAATTGAAATTACAATAAGAGAATGCAAAATGTGTAACAATGTATTTTATATTTCAGCAAATGGCTTTGGTTCCAAAGCCACTGAGAGTGGAGTACAGCGGAAACAGCTGCCATATTCTGTAGAGACCCCCTATGGGTTTCACCTGGATCTGGACTTCTTGAAGTATGTTGATGACATAGAGAAAGGAAACACAATCAAGAGGGTACACATTCAACGCAAGAACAGGGGCCCAAAGTACAGCACACTGCCACGCAACTTCAGCCTTCCTGGACATGGCGCTAGACCTCTAGCCAAAGATACGTGGGCCAATACTTCCACTTTAGGGTCCAAGCCTAAGTCACGTGTTACTGAAGTCCAGAAGCTTTTTGAGTTCAGAGCCAGTGATGCCACTAGTGGTAGCAGTAGCACCAGTGGAAGCTCCCTGGCCAGCCAGTCAAAGATGCCTGGGAGTGGTTACTCTGCCTCGCCGAAGGCTGCGAAAGAGTCTCAAGTACAGACCTCTTCTCAGAATGAACAGTCCATGGGCCTTACTGTTAGGCCTCACCTGTTAAGAGCCTCAAGCATGCCTGTTAATGTCCCACGCAGAAAAGGTTCAGACTCAACTGATGAGCAGAGTTCCCAGTCGCAGAATGGCTCAGCTGAGAGGCTTTTTCGACCGGCGGAAGGAGGCGACAGGAGAGGCAGTGTTCCCCAGGACAGGGCCAGCTTGCATCAACAGATTACAGCTGCGCTGAAAAGGGTGCGTGAGTTAGAAGAGCAAGTCAGGACCATCCCTGAGTTGAAGGCTCAAATATGCTCTCTTAGAACAGAGAGGGAACAACTGCTTCAAAGAATTCAGCAACACCAGTCTGAACAAAAGAGCCATTTGCAGTTGAACGAGACTAATGTTCCTCAAACTGATTCGCAAGACGGTGCTGTTCCTCCTGTTATAAGTGAGAAGATAGATACCTGTTCCCTTTCCACAGTTACTGCAGCTGATCATGAAATGGTTCAAGCAATACAGTCTGATAAAACCACAGAACAACAGTCAGTGGAACAAAATATTGTGGTGCAGGTTATTGTAGAACAGGAGTCTGAAAAAAATGAACCAGTAACTGATACAAAGTCAGAGGAGGAACAAGTGCCAGCTCCAGTGTCTGTTCCGGTGATACTCATAGACAAAGCAGAAACTCCAACTGATCCAGATGAAGCGGAGGGACTTTTGCAGGAGTCTACACTTCAAGAAGAAGCATCGAAGAGTCTTTCAGAGCAAGTAGAAAAGCAGGAGACTTTGTTAGCAGATAAAAAGTCAACCCTGGAATCAGAGGAATCAGGTGCTACATCCGAGTGTACACATGCTCGAGAAAATACTACAACTTTTGAGGGACCAAGTGTAATTATAATTGAGGAAAATACAATAGCTCAACCTGCCGAACAGAAACTTCTCACTAACCTGGAGCTGGAAGCAAAACTGAAAACTTTGGAAGAGAGTCTAAGCAAGGCCAGTTGTGAATTGGAAAATACAAATTCCTTACTTGGGGAACAGATATACAAGAATAGACAAAAAGATGAGAGAATACAGGAACTAATTGACCAAATGAAAGAGCGGAACCTTCAAGGTCCTATCGAGACAGAGCCGCTTTCTATACCAGTTGTCACATGTGATGCCTCAGTCAGTACAGACAGCAAAAGTGTCATGGAGAGAGGAGTCTCGACAGAACCTCAACCAGCTGAGGGTCCCAAAGAAACAGACTCTAAATGCTCAAGCACTCAGACAAATATAGTAGAAGCTCGAGACATTGAAGTCTTAGCACAAGTCACTACAGCAGAGAAAATTGTAGGGGTAGAGATTGTCATGTGTGACCGGGCAATGGAGACTGAAGTCCAGGATAATCTAGAAGATAACATTAGTCAGGAAGTCTCTGAAATGCTAGAGAAGACCGACTCTTTGAAAGACAAAGAACAAGAGGGTGATATCAAAGATAGTGTGTCAAGCCAGATTATAGATACCAAAGTCATTGAAAATGTTGTTACAGAGAGTGACACTGAGGAATATGTCATGGTAGAAAGTGCCATGGTTGAGTCTATGGCCAGTGAAAATGAAATCCCTAAGCTCACAGTCCAAGAAATAGAATCTGCTGAGAATAAGGGGGTTGAAAGCACAGTAACAGACGAAGCAAGAGGAGAAAGAAGTTCAGGTTTGCAAACACAGCAGGAAACAAGAGAAATACAAGGACAGGATCCTCGCCTTCAGTCTCAAAGGGAAGCTGAAGTCACAGCTTCTCCTGCTGCAATCGGTCAGGTTGTCAATCGTATACAGGGGCTTCTTAACGAGCAGTGGGCCAGTTTGGGAAGTGGGGGCCAGGACGCAAAAGGAGAGAGCTCCCAGAAACCTCAATCTTCCAAAATGAGCTCTATTCAAAGCCACCTGAGAGGGTCCCTCAGTGCCCTGTCTGCCTTTTACTCACCTGTTCAGAAAGGAGGGGCTACACGACAATCAGGTAGGTTCTTATTCAATATAATCATGCGCCTCCTTAGCAAGCTCATTGAATGTACAGTAATGACTGATGCGACCGTCTCTTTGAGTCATGTGCTACAGTCTTTGGTATTGGTGTCGATTACTTGTATTAGGCCTGTTTCACAAAGCTTGTGTCTTGCATATTGAGATATCAACATTGAGGGGGGAAAATGAAAATTGCAGTATTCAATGAACCTCATGCATTTGTTAACCTACAAACCTCAAAGGATTTATAAATATTTGTATAGTTCCCAAATAAAATGGTTTACGATTTTTAGATGCTGTCAATACATTACTATTGTCCAAATGCAACATGTCCAAAATGTACATGCTAATACACTTTACATACACATTACCTACAGATACTAATGACATCACACTGTCATACACACCGCTTACAAGCTTCATATGTGCAATGTGTGAAACAGGCCTCGCAGAGTTTGAAGTGAAGGTTTTTTGAGAGCCAGAGATAACAATTTAATGAGCAGAAACAAACGTAAAAGTCAACTTGAAATAAGACGTTCTAATATGCATATTTGTGCCTGATTATAAATGTGTGTGGCACAGAACGCCGTCTGTTGCAATGCAGAGAACCAGTGGCAATGTACTTTCACATTGAAGTTCCTAGATGTATGCCAAAGATAATAGGATTTTGTGTTGACAGTTTAAAAGCATCTGGCTATATTACAGTGCTTGCAAAATGATGCAGTCTCATAAATTCTGGCATCTATTGTTATTTGTGCAGCCACAGTTAATTATTCTTTTTTTGTGCTAATTATTCTCTTCTAATTCCACTGAATATTATATAATATTATGGTCATTTAAAAGTTAACTGTTTTACTAAAATAAGAATTTCCTGGTTATTTTTGATTCAGACATATCTTGTTGTGTCCTTGGAAATGCACACAGTCTTTATGGGACTTTTTGAGCTTTTTCCTAGTTCCTGGAAGTATTCCAATCTCTTTGATGTGTTGTGTTTTGTTGTAATTGCATCCACTGGCTCATTTAGTTGTTATTCAACCTCTGTTCTTCGCAACAATCAAACAAACATAAGGGAACAAATCTCTGTAAATGTGTGTGGTATAATAATCTCCTTTAAAATCACATGACTGATGAGAATTTTTATGGCACGTGAAATTTTTTTTCTTTTTAGAGCATTTCATTTAAAATATCAGTTCCTTTGTGACTGTAACAGTTGTTTTGACAGTTTGGTGTGCTGCATTATGAATGAGTACAACTGATTTACCCACTCTGTGGAGCACAGCAAGTGTACAGTTCAGCATTTTGTTGGTTATATGTATACTTCTGGTAAAGGAATTTTAAGAGATTCAAAAGTACTATCTCATATACTGTGCTTCATTTTTTTAGGTTGGACAAATGGACCGAATAGTGCATATATTTAACTTATTTCTAGGGATGGAGAACAGGTTCAGATTTGGCTTTCGTTTTCACATATCTGACCATCTATCCCATATTAGGCCTCAAATCCATCATGAAGAAGAATGACTGTCCTGACAAGCAGGGCAATGGGGGAGCGAAGAAGAACTTGAAGTTTGTTGGCGTAAATGGGGGGTATGTTTTTTTTTAATGTGCATATCATACTTTTTTTTCTGGCATATTTATCTGCATGCAGCAATACAGTTTATATGGATGGTGATGCTTTTCATAAAATCACCTGCCATCTGTGTAGAAGTTATAAAATATTGTTTAAAGTCAAGTTAAAAAAACTCTAAAGGGTGACCTAAATGAAGGTTATGCCTTACATTTACCAATAGCCCCAGAATCACAGTTGCTGGTGTTTTCATGTGAAGTGTTAATGGATGAGTCTATTTCACCAACATCCATGACATCAGATGTCTGGCCTGTCCTTTTGCATCCCTTAATCTGTTTCATCCTTCATCAAGGTGCTCTGTTAGAAATGGGCCATGAGGTGTCTGTATTGTTTTCTGTGAGATCTGTTTGCATGATGAGTGAGGCCTAGTGAGATGACACGAAAAACAAAGTCCTCTCTCTGTCCCTCTCTCTATTGCTGTGTCTTTGTCTGTCTGCCTGTCACTGTGTGCGGTGAATGATTTGTTAAGCTTGGCAGCAGAGACGGTTCTGTCTCAGCTGTATTTGACTAGCCCGTCAACAATTAGATAATTACCCTGATAGACTTGGGCAAACAGCTGGCCTCTCGTATGCCTGATCAGAAAGGAATAATTCTATATCAGCTAAATCGATCTCTTTCTTTAGCTCAGAGAGAGTATTTGAAAGTTGCCGAACTGTAAGTAAACCAGTGGAGTGTGGTGGACCTCTGAAATGAGGTGGCCACATCCTCGCTATGTGTTTTTTTTTTTTTTGTCCAATGTAAATTCATGTTTCAGTTGATGTCTGTGCATAACAGGTACCTTCAAATATTAACAGACTATTAAAATAGTTTTATATTAATTTATATTTAATATAAGTATATTATATTATTTAAGTGAGAGAGCAAGGAGCTCAAGGAATGCAAAAGAGTAACTTTATCTGCTTAATTTGGACAGTCATCTTTAGACCCTTGAGCAGAAAGGTTTTAAAATGAATTAATTTGCATTACTGATGACCATAACACAAGTTAGTACCTTATCGTATCAGTATGTCAAAACATGCTGGAATAGATATATCGTGAATTATACAAAGTGACATACATATGTGACCTTTAATTTATATTGCTGTTTTGAAATATTATTTGAGAAGACTCAGACCGTGTGGGAGTGTTGGCAGATTTGGCTTGTGTCACAGTCTGATAGACTGTGATTATCCTGAAAGAGGCCTTGCACTGCTGTTGTTCAATGACAGCTGGTGATTTTAGAATTTGCACACAGTTTTGACCTAAACCACCATAATATAATTCATTCTGTTATTTAGCTCTGTCAGCCAAGCGCAAACAGCAGTATCAAAGTCTCGGAATCCTCGCCTTTGGCTGACCAGCATATTCATTTTCGGTCCAATTTTCTTTTTTATAAGCCGTATACAAAGCTATTGCATTAATCACATTTGCAAATCTTAATTACTAAGATGTTAGCAGCATAATAAACCGATGCATGGCCCTCTTGTCTCTAATCTGAAGTACTCAAAAGAGGCCCTCATACTCAACACCCTAATAAATGTGTAGTCACCTGACCTGCTGCTATAGGCCTCCATTCACCCATGTCCTTGTGGGAATGCCATTCCTCTTGCCTATCTGAAAACATCCATGAAGGAGCAACATTCTTCAGACAGGCTCAACACATAAGAACCCCTCAGACCCCACAGAGGTCTCTCTCATTTGAACAGCTTGTATAAACACTTGGATTATGCGTGTCCATTCACAACAGACAGATTACATTTGTTTGCCATTAGCGGTAATGAATCAAAAATAGATTTAAAGACTTTTTCATATATATAAACCAGAGCATTTAAAAAATGTATGGTGCTTACACATAAAATAAAATAAAATGGTACAACAAAATGGTAAAGTATTATTATTACACTGTAAAAAGTGATCAGTTGTCACTTAAAAAAGAGAGGAAACCTGTTGCCTTAAAATTATTTGGTAATAAACTTCATGTGTAATTGAAAAAAAAATTGACGATTCCATATAACTTTTTTTTTTTCAATTACGCATGGTGTATTTACTTCATAATTTTAAGGCAACGGGTTTCCTCACTTTTTAAAGTGTCAACTGATCACAGTGTATTATTATTATAAACAGTATGGCCATAGATAATTAAATAAAATACAATAAAAGGGCAAAAAAGAAAAAAGAATTAATAGAAAAAAGAACAAATTAAAATGGCAAACATTATTATTATTCTTAGATATTTTAAAGCACACATGGTCAGGTGGTATTTGTCGTAACTAAAACGCAGGCTTGTCTGATTTCAAATCCTGATAATAGAAAGTTTTGCAAATGCAAAATGGGTTAAAATCAAAAGAACCCCCTTGATTTAAATGATCTGTGTGTCCAGCTATGAGACCACCTCCAGTGAGGACTCCAGTGGGGAGGAGGATCAGGACGAGGTTGAGGAGGTGGATAGCTCGGAGCCTGAGGTGGAGCAGGGAGAGGAGAGTGGAACGGCCCAGGAGGAGGCTGCTGCTACTGGGGAGCAAGGTGATGGGGTTCAGGCAGAGGTGGCAGAGGGCTCTGAAGAGCCCGATGCAGGCCAGACCGCCATGAGTCCCCAGGAGGAGCAGCCTGTCAGGTGAGATGGAGGGCCGTGGTCAAAAGAGTTACGACTGCAATATAGGTGTTTAGTTTTTTCTAAGTCCCTATGGCTTAAGTCGTCAGTTGGGAGTTTTATGGGAGTTATATATTATGCAATCAACACAACCGTCAAAGAGTATTTTAGGATGATCCACATGAATTTAATTCTGTGCTAGTCCCCTTTACTTTTTCAACCTGTTGTTAAAAGCTCATTAGCTCATAATATGAGTTGGCTTAACACATGAAAGTGTGCAGTGACCATGTTTCCCAAGGCAGGTGCCTCTGTTATGAATAGGACACAATCCTGCCTTTTGTTCTGCCCTTCATCTGGCAGGAAAGAACAAGCATTGAGTGACAGGTTTAATATGCCCAGTGACTGCAGTCCACTTAAAGAACTGCATCACAACAAAAGGCTGAACCATAAACCATGAACATATGGGGAAAGCAAAGGGTATGGTCTTCTTTTATGATTATCTAAACACTATTTCATTTAGAATAAATATCATTTTGGAGTAGGGAAATGTTATAATTATATACATTCCCAAAGTTATTTAATATTTTTTGGGGAGTTGGCAGACAAATGGCTGATAATGTTGCAATTGTTCTGAATGCATCCTCACACACCAGATACAAATATATATGATTTTTTTGAAGGATCATGTGACACTGACGAATGAAGGAATACATTACATTGTAAAATATATTAAAATATAAGCCTAAGTTATTTTTGACCAAATAAATGCAGCCTTGGTGAGTATAAGATAATCTTTCAAAATTATTCAAATCTAACTGACCCCAAACTTTTGAATGTTCGTGTAGGTAGGCCCACCTCTAGTACACAAGGGTCTGAAACACATACATGAATCTGTAGAAATATAAACACAATTCATACTCCTCAAGGGATAGAACTTTTCCAGAAACTGCATGTGCCAAAAGTTATTATGAAGATGTTTGAGCCATTCAGATATTGGTAACTATTTGCTTGAGAGGCCAGTCCAATGTGAGCCACTCTCAACTAATGTTACCAAGATCCAAATTGTATATGTATTGTATCCAAAATGCATTGTATTTCATAATATGTATCAAATACAGATTTCTGTTGAGGCTCAGGTGTGCAGCCAGCCAAATCTGTATTTGAAAATGATTTTACATACATGTACTGAATGGACTTGAAAAACTACTGCATGATTTAATATCTTTTTTTGATATTAGCATCTATTTGTCTCTCTCTGTAAACAGTTAGACGTTTTCTTAAACTGAAAAGACACAATGTTATATCTTGTTCATGAGTTTAATATGCCCCTTTGATTTAAATTACAGCTCAATCTGTGTCGTTGCAGTGAGTTAGTTGATAAGAACTTCATGGCTGCTTGTCATTTCCTGAAGGATCGCATGGCTGAGGTCGCTGCCCCAAATAAAGACATGGTAGGCAATTAATGTTTATATATATATAAAAACATGTATATAATTATATAAGTATATAATTGCCTTTAATGTACACTGGAAAGTTATTTTTCTGTCTTTTCAATTTAACACAAAAATGAACATACTTTAAGATGCATGTTTAATTTGACTTATTACACTTTAGTGAGCTGACTCTTGACTGTGTGAATTTCAGAGGCAGGTTCTGATGGTGTTATATCAGGAGTGGTTCCGTGTGTCCAGTCAGAAAGAGTCACAGGCTGAAACAGTCACGCTCCACCTGAGAGAGGTGGGCTTCCACACTCCCACTCTACTGCGCTATATAGTGAACCTGGCTGATGGTAATGGCAACATGGCACTGCACTACAGTGTGTCCCATTCCAACTTCTCTGTGGTCAAGCTGCTACTAGACACAGGTGAGAGACTGTTTAGATCTATCTATCCTTGTCTTTTTTCTTTATATTGCAATTTTACTGTAATTCGATGACAGACCAACAGTAAAAAAAAAAAAAACTGAATCCTGTCCAGTCTGATGCAAACAATATCCCAAATAGAGTAGTGTGTAAATTTGTAGTGTTGAAATTTATATAAGTCAGATAAAGTGCAGTCTTGTGCATTTTCAATCATTGTCATCCAAATCATATTCATAGTTTACATCTGAAAATACTGACAGAGTACACTAAGCATTGTGTAACATGACTAAGCATTTTGACTATCTTGTTTGTGAACAATGACACAGTGTCATTCTGATGGCGCTGCTACATACGCATATATATTTAATTTTGAGAGATGAACTAAAGATTTTGAGCAAGATACAGGCTTTTGCAGGTAATCCATTGTGTGGTGCTGTTTGTGCGGATTGTTTTGAGAAATGCACTTTCTGGTTAGCAAATATTAAGGATGATTCGAGAAATGTACCAAAGCAACTGAGATTTTTACTATGATTTACATTTCTAGCAGCAGTTTTTTCATATGTGTGTATCAATACATTTATATTTTGGCATGAAAACAGTTTAAATCTCAAGTTCTATTTCTCACTCTCTCTTTAACTTCAAACCTTTGAATATAACATTTTCTTTAATTGTATGTCCTCCAGGACTGTGTGAGGTGGATCACCAGAACAAGGCCGGCTACACTGCTATAATGTTGGCAGCTCTTACTGCGGCAGAAAGCCCCGAGGACATGGAGGTGGCTCAGCAGCTTCTGAGAATGGGCAAAATCAATGCACGAGCCAGCCAGGTACACACAGCGAGACGCCACAACATCCGGTACTGCAAGAACACACATACCATTTGTTACTTATGTAGGCCACTTGTTATACCAGACAGACAATTCTCAATGGTTTAGCTTGTACACATTCTCTATGAGTGCAGCAATGAGTTATTTAGCACATCATTTCTTTGATTATAGGGTATGATAAAGGTCGTTTTTATAAATAAGACTCTTTTTCATTACTCCCCACAAGTCAGGGCAAACAGCACTGATGCTTGCAGTTAGTCATGGGCGGACAATGATGGTGCAGGTTCTTCTGGACTGCGGGGCTGATGTGAACATACAGGACCGGGATGGCTCCACTGCTCTTATGTGTGCCTGTGAGCACGGTCATACTGAGATAGCCAAAATGCTGCTGGAGAGACCAGAGTGTGACATGTCACTCATAGATAAGGTGAGAGAGACACTGATATATTAAACCTTACACTAATTCAGTTCCTATTTAAAATCTACAAAAAAAGACCAACATTTTAGGCCACCACATTTCAATGCTATTCATGAAAAGACTAGAAATTAGAAATGTGATATGTAGCCTACTAACTTCTATGCTTCTTTTTTTCCATATGCATGTTCACAAAATAGTTTAAGTGTGCAACACTTCAAGACCTTCAAGAACCTTCAAGAACAAAAAATCAAGACCTAAAATAAATTCTGACAAATTTGAAAACATTTTAATAAAGAACACTGTGGGTAAAACAGGAAACTTTGATCCTCAGTGCTGTCATAATAGAGCTATGTGAAGCCATGGGTTGATTCATGAAGCCTTGCTTCATTTCAAGAAAATACAACACTGCCACTAAGTGGTAAAAAGTAGTTACTTCATTTTTTTTTTTTTTTGTAAAGTTAGTTCATTACTATTCATTGGTCTAGATTTTACTAGTAGTAGACATATTTCAACATATATGTAGTAAGATTATTAAGCAATAATAATAAAATATACACTCATTCTATCCAAAAGTTTGGGGTAACGAATTTCTAAATACTTTTATTCAGCAAGGACACATTACATTGACAGTAAATACATTCACAGCGCAATAAATATCATAAATAAATGCAGCCTTGGTGGACAAAAGGCACTTTTTTTCAAAACTCAATTAAATAATCTTACCAAACCCAAACTTTTGATTGGTATTGTATATATTTTATAACATAAATGTAGCATGGTAATGAAGCAAAGAAATTATTAAAAATAATAATAATCTGAATATCAAACTACTTCCTGCTTCATACTTATCCCAATTTATTTTTGCCTTTTTAAATAGATTCATGACTTTTTTTATGTATCAATCTCTCCAAATCTTTAATCCATCCAACAGACTTTGGAGTGTCTGATGGAGCCATAAGTTATCTTTTATAGTTTTATCAAAATATTCACATCAAAGTCTGTGTGTCTATTTTAAACTCTTTAATCACTTGTAGGATCTACACAAATTAGGCAGATACTAACGTGGGCAGGTTGTATGACATGCCGTCATCCTCAAAAAACACAATAATGCCTTTCAAAATCATTTACGTCATTTCTTTCACTCTATCCCTCTACTAGGATGGACACACAGCTTTGTCAGTAGCCATGAAGGCGTCCCACTCTGAGATTGTTGATCTTCTGAAAGCTCGTGCTGATCCAGCCACAGTTAAAGATCCTACAGCTCCACTCTGAGTCTTCATGTCCAACTGGCTCTGCCAGAATCATCTTTCTTCTGCCTCAACCTGACTCGCTGGCCAGGCCAACAGTCAACTATAGAGAGACAGCAATTGCCAGTAATTCGCAGATTCTCTGCTTGAGAAACGGCCAATCAGAAATGTACTTTCGTGCGCCAATCAAAGATGCCATGGAGGGGCGGCTTCCCTAAACTCCCCAGAAGGTCCCCATTTGTCCTGAAGCACAGCTACTGTAGCTATTTAGCAGGCATGGTACATTGTTACATGTTTTAGCCTTCTATTTTCAGGTAATGTGACTATATTTTTGTCAGGCGATGAAGAGTAATCTACGAATGTTATTAAAGAAGTGATCAGATACACACTATATTTATTTTTTATTGCACTTTTCTGTAATATTTCCCCCCAGAAGTATCCAAGGCCTGTCTTAGTATAACTTGATGTGTCTTCCTATATATATATATATATATATATATATATATATATATATATATATATATATTATATATATATATATATATATATATATATATATATATATATATGAGGGTTTTTTTGGTCAGGCCCAGTACCGAACCATTCCTTGCCTTTCCTGAGGGAACATTGAAAGGAGTTTTACAGTCAAACACTTGTGTTGCCAGTTTGTCTCCCATTATAGTTTCTTTAATCCCCAGAGAACCAATCACCAAAAAAAGAGTTGAAAGCCTCACTTTCATTGTTAATTATTTTTTGTCAATATATCATTTATCTGAATGGTTTAAATCTTGTTTGTCCTATTGTTCTCCTCACCCAAAGAAAAAATAAGGGTGTGCAATATATCATAACTTCAATTTCAAGTAATTACAGCAAACAGTCCCGCATTATGATTTATTCACTGTCAAAGTTTACCATATACGCTAACCTTCTGCAATATTAACTTTACAACTTATTTTAAAAAGTGTATATTTAACAAAGATTTACAGATACGAGTTTTAAAGTTCCCCTGCAGACAGATTTAAGCAGCACATTATAATGGACTGGGCTATAGTTGTATTCTCTGTACATTGTGCCTGCTTAAAATTAAGACATCAGAAGTTGTGATGAAGAGATATGTTTAACGACAAATCAGTAACCTAGCTGGACAAAGTATGAATCTATATATGTATACTGTGCAACAGTATCTTGTGGAAGGTGCTGTGAATGAATACTCTGAAATGTAATGACTATTTATTTCCAATTCTATATTTTTGAGTATATACTAGTATATGCATGGATAAAATATTGACTTAATAAAAACATGCATTTTGTATTTGTCTTTTCTGTGTGGTTTGAAAAAGTCTGACCTTACTTACCTAATACAGTTTATCAAGAAGAAGCAGATCACAAATGAAATCCGTGAAAGTGCTAAAATATCTAGAGCAGATATCCTGTAAAAAGATTCTGTTTACAATGTTTTCTTTTGAACTTTCTATTCAAGGAATTCTGGGGAAAAAATTCTACAAATTTATTAAAGGGTAGGGTACCTATCATGGAATTTTGAAAATTACCTTTCATGTAGTGTGTAACATAGATCTAAGTGAACGAAAACATCCTGCAAAGTTTTAAATATGAAAGTTCACCGTATACAAAGTTATTATCTCTCAAAAGTAAGAGTCGACTCTGAGTCGTTGATATGAATCGATAGACGAACGATGCATTTTCTCTAACTTTCGTACGTCACTTGTACAAGTTATTTGAATAAGATACGCCCACTCATTGCATTAGGAGACACCAGGGAAAACATCATGACGAGACGCTGCTGTGTTTTGAAGTGCGACACAAAAGCAAACTTTTTTCATCTGCCCAGTGAGGAGCATTTGAAGACTAAGTGGCTACAGTTCATAACTATACCACAGAAGTATTATAGCCCGAACTTGTTCTGTGTTCGCGTCATTTTGAAGATGATTGCTTCACAAACCTAAATGCTATAAAGTATGGATTTGCATGTAGTATGGCTGATACTGAAGGAGGGAGGTTCAGTACCGAGTTTATTTGGATCAGCTTCCTTCTCCGAATCACAATCTGTAAGTAGGCTGTTGCTTTTATGTTTGTATCATGTTCTATAATTATTTTGTGTGTTGTGTACGCACAGGCACAGCGCAGCTTCTAGCAGCTAACTTAGGTCTTCAATGTCAATTGTATTGAAATATGTTAAGTGTTTGTCGTTGTTAATGGAGTTGTCACAGGGCTCTCGAGTGTCACGCATCACGCATTGAGCGTGACAGTCACTCATTTCGGTCTTTTGTCACGCTCTCCGGCCACACATTGTATTTCTCACGCTAAAAAACTAATTGTAATATATTTAATATGCCGCAGTGCCCAAAACTTAGCCTGGTAATACCAGACTCTGCTACTTCACTTTGCTTCGTAGACAGAGTCTGGCATAGCATAATAGAGAAGTGTTTTCTCTCTCGCTAGGGGGCGATTTCTGAAGTTTAAAATCATTGGTTAACCGTAAGCCAATCAGATAAGTTTATTCATGACGTATGTTATGCGCTGACACAGCCGCATCGATCCACAGACATCATGCATCGAACTCAAATCTATGATCGAACTTCCACTGTAAACACTTGATGATGCGAGCGAAATACCGGAGTGAACATGGCTGTGAACGACTTTTTTGATCGGTGAGTGATGTAATAGAATGACTGCTGCTCTTGACAGGGCGCAAACAAGCAGAGAGAGAGAGCGAGCGAGCCCCGGCCGCGCGCGCAGTATCACGTCTTTAAACAAACAACGCGAGCACTGTCTTGCTCTCTCTCCCTCGCAAATATTAATCAAAATCAATCGACTAGTAAAAGGTCGGAACACCTCAGTTTCACGTGGAGCATTTGGAGATTTTTAGAGATTAGAGACTCTAGGAACAACATCTCAATGAACAACATCTCAACACTAAATTATAAAGGCCTGTCTCATATAACGTTAGACGCCTGTCTCAAATACAAGCCGGTGCAGTTCGACGATTTGGGCAAATAAAAGCCCGGGCTATTATTTGAAGTTTTACGGTATTTAAGACCTGGAAAAGAAAGGAGACACTGACCTGTCAAAAGGCTCCCCAGTTTCTCGTTGACGATCGGTAGTTGATAAATTAAACTTTTCCCAAAGGGAGTAGGGCCACAACATCACCTCCATTCAAAATGTTTAATACACACTCTTCTTGTTCAGGCTTCAGTTTGCTAATGCCAGGAATATTCTCCACAACAGAGCGAATTGCATCCGTGTCTCGTCCGCGGTCGTTTTCGATTTCTCTGACCTAATCTTAAACTCAGCGCTTGGCGAGTACATAACGGCTCTCAGCCCGCCTTCTGTTCGCTGATTGGCCCGGCTGTTTTCAGGCCGGTGGAAAACAGAAAGATAGGCTGCTATCTCAGACTGACTACAGGAGTGAAATGAAATTAGCGGAAGTAGGAAGTCTGACGTAGTCAGGCTACCCAAAACTCACTCACTGTGGAAAAGCGCGTCTCCTCCAGTGTTGCCAGGTCCGTATGCCTGCACTGTTTCCGCGGGTTGTTTGTGTAGTGCACGTTGGTTGACGCGATTGTTTTATCCACTGGAACATGATTGTTATTGAGGAAACACCCGGGAACGCTATTTGAATATTTTTGGCCGTGATTGGGTTAGTTTTGATGAGCAATTGGGCTGGTTTTGTTGTGCAGACCTGGCAACCCTGGTCTCCTCTGGTGTTGTTCGTCTGGTGTTGTTAGCCAATCAGAAAATAGCACTGTTGTATCTGGGTAAGATCTAGCGCAACAACCAATGACACCCCGTCGGCTGGGTGTCTAACATATCACCACAGATTAGCGTCACGCAAAGGCGGGGTTTGGAAAAATGACTCGCTAAACGATTCATATGGGAGTCGGTGAGCAAATCAGGTAAAAATAAATGCATATTATAAGACAACAAAAGTGTTTTTTGTCATTGCATGCTTGTAAAACTGTTGTTGGGGACTCCCAGAACAATATTAGGAACATTTTAAATGCCATAATAGGTACCCTTTAAGCAGCACAACTGTTTTTAACATTTATAATAAAATAATAATAAATGTTTCTTGAGCACCAAATCAGTGTATTAGAATGGTTTCTGAAGGATCGTGTGACTGAAGACTGCAGTAATGAAGCTGAAAAATCATCACAGAAAATAAATTACATGTTAAATTATATATATGCAGTATATATGAAGAGTTCAGATACAAAAGCCTCTAAATGCCATGTGAAATTTTCTTCTAAAATGATCATTTTTATCAAGCTCGTATATTTAAGTTCAATAATTTCACTTAAATTGCAAGAAAAATTACCCATTAATTGTCATTTAAGTGAAATTACTGAATTTAAATATACGAGCTTGATAAAAATTTCACATGGCATTTAGAGGCTTTTGCACCTGAACTCATATATATTGATGGGGGTGGATTGAAATCCACTGCTGCTTCAATGTATATGTAATGATGAGTAATTATAATCAAATTATTAATCAATATTTTTCTTTCTAAATATTAAATGAGTTGAATAATTTCTCTAGGCTTCTGAGATTTCACTTTGTTATAGAAGTTACCAGTATAATTACTGAAATATTCTTTTCATGTATTCTTTAATTCAAGGTATTTGATATCTGAATGCAGTAAAAGTGCTTGCTTATTTATCCCGGCTTCCAGAAATGAAATAGGGATTTGTTTTGTGTTTGAGAAAGGTCTTCAACGTGTTAAAACATATAGGGGTCATTGAATCCAATAGTTTAAGGGACCATTTCTTTGTTAAAGCCTTACTTTCCAGTTAGACTAAAGTTGAGAGAAAAAACGCATTATCTTGAGGTTTTGAGATGACTATCATGTTTATAGTTTGGCCTGGCCAAATCCAACCTTGGAAAAGTGTCGGTGTGTGTGTTAGTCTTCTTGGTTACAGGTAGGGATGGGCGATATGGCCTAAAATCCATATTGCGATATACATTGCAGCCTCTTGCGATAACGATATATATCGCGATATATAAATTATAATAGAACAATTTCAGAACAGGTTAGATAGACCATAAGGAAAGTCAAACTGCTATGTAGGCTATTTGTTTTAAAAGAAACGCATGTAGTTTTGAGAACATTTATTATGCAAAACTTTAATTATACAACATAATGTTGCAGATTAATAAAATCCAAGTACACTAGCTGCAGAGACTTTAACGAAGAAAAAGCTTAAAAAGCAACTACATTTACTACATTTGTTAAAATTGCAAACATTTTAAATTAAAGCATACACAATTGACAAAAACAGCTTACCATACCTTTTCTTTTGCATTTAAATCTTTTTTACAAGAAATATTGCGGTCACAAAGAACTTGTTTTTCCACCTCCACAAGAGACAAACATCCATTATTGTCGCGTTGTTGAGGTAACTTAACTGTGTAGTTTTCCTTGCTTATTACCCCGAGCTTAAAGTTAAAAAGAAAATGATTGAAAAATAGTAGTATAAATGCATTTAAGGAGAGATTACTATATTTTCATATCAATTCGTGTTCATTTTGACCACGAGCCATGCGCTGTCACTTTAATTCAGCACGTGCAGCACAGACTCTGTGCTGAAACGATCTCAACGCATTGCCGCACCGCATCCGCGTGCAGGCCTGTTAACATGGGTATGGAAAAAATACACACCGCATATGCCATATGAACTGCAAACGGAGTATGTGTGAAACAGGTGTTAGCCAGAACTGTTGCCCCTACAGAGTATAGTTTGCTGCTGTTCGTCGGACGGCTTAAATCCGAACCTAATCCAAATATGGATGTTGCACCGGTCTTTTTCACCAGGTCCTCCGTTTCGCTTTCAGACGCATGTTTACTCAAGATGACGAATATGACGATGCGTTGCTGCCGGTTGCAGCTCGTGGCTCTAAATTTTTGCGGGAAAATTGCGTCAACATGCAATATCGCGATAGTGCAATAGAATTAAAATCTCTATCGGAGACCAATTTTATATCGTTTATATCGCATATCGTTTATATCGCCCATTACTAGTTACAGGTTAAGGAACCACTGGCATTATTGGAGATTGAGGCCCCATCCACACTACTGCGTTTTAGTTTAGAAACGGAGAATTAAAACGAATACGATCTCCGTCCACACCAGCGTTTTAGCTGCGATCTCCGTCCACATAAAAACGACTGAAAACGCGCATCACGTGACCATTCACCTACACTGGGCATGCGCGTGCCGGTGTAAACACCATTACTCAGGAACCACAACTTGATAAAATTATCCCGCATGCGCTGGTTCTTCCCGGCTTAACCCAGAACCGACGCTCCATGTACGGTCGATACCGCCGCTGCACACGGCATGGGAATTGTCACAGATCGCTGGAATAATAGCATTGGCAGTTAACGTTACAGCATCAGGGAAGGATACGCTATGACTGATGACACCCAATCAGAGAGCCGAGCGCGAGCGTCTGCGTCATCGTTTCTAAAGTCCTCCGTTTTGACCCGTCTACACTAAAACGCCCTCCGGAGATTCAAAACGCAAAACGGGTCTGCAGCGTTTCTAAACTTCTCCGTTTTAGGTCTTCGTTTTTGCCGTTTTAGTGTGGACGGGAGGTGCAAACGTAGCAAAAGGTCTCCGTTTTTAAACGAAAACGTAGTAGTGTGGATGGGGCCTGAGTGAATTGTTGTTCGAGACATGCTGGCGCTCATCAAACCCAAATCTGCGACCTGGAAGGTCATGACGTGCCTAACTTCAGGGTCCGAATGTGTCAGCTGCATAATCGATGGAGATATGTTTCCGTCTATCTGTATATGTGTGGAAAATTACTGTGTTTATCTATTTCTTAGCCAATGAGAACCATTCAACCTGTAAGCAATGACGTAGCTTAGACCTTGAAAATGGTATAACTGCTGTGATCTTTGTAACTGTAAGGGGGGCGGCCTACGAACTCCTGTGAGTATTGAAGCTGACTTCTGCTGATGAGACTGCAAACTATCTTCAGTAAAACTTTTTTTAAATTTTTTATAAAGGAATTACAGGAATTAAAGGAATACATTTCCAAGGGGATTTTACTAGAGTCACAGAAGCCTTTATTGAATTTGCTTATCTACTGACATATTTTTAGAAAGTTATTCTCAGTTTACAGGAAGTCAAAAACATCAACAAAAAGGTCTGTGTAGTTATGTAAATTAGAGATTTACAAAAAATAAAATAAAATACAGAGCCACCTTGTGTTTAAAACATCATGTAGCACAAAGAAACTATGACATAAAAACATACATCACTTGTTCACCCAGTAAACAATTTGATGCTATGTATGTGTTAAATCCTTAGGAGGTTTAGTGAATTATATTACATCATAGGGATCCATTTAAAGGTGTGCTAAAATCTGTTATGCAAAAATATTATTTAAATTTGACCTTACTTTTAAAAGACAGATAAAAAAAAAAAGCTTACTGCTCTAGGCAAATAAGCTTTCAGCCCTCCCACCCATACACTTCATTATCTTGTCAACTACTGTATACAGTTAAGTGTAATCTCACAGTGCCTGCTGCCACACTTTTTCTTCTTACCTCTTTCTCGTGATGTGGCTGATATTGGGACTATTCCAAACCTCTTCACTCATCCTCTCAGGTAATGCAATATAAGAAGCCTATAACTCAAGACAATTAAGAATGCAATCATGTGAATGGCATTTTTATGTCCTACAGTGTATGCAAAGTCTTAATATGTCCCTTTAAAATATTATTTTATGTGTATAAATTAAAATTCTCAAACAGTTGAAATGCTGCAGTGTCTGAATTTTAAGACTCCAACCTGTGTGAGCCTGTTTTTCCCTGGTGAAGTTTGTGCTGTTCTAAGGACTGATGAAAAGGATTCAGGTTAGATATAGATTGATACTGTTTCTTGGTTTATCTGGAAAAAATATATTATTAAAGATTATAAGATATTATCAGTTATCATTTCAAAGACATTAAACTCGCCATTATGTTTTTGTGTGTGTGTTTTTTTTTTTATGTGAAGCAAACGTCAGTACTTCATGTGCCATGAGGACCTCTCTGCCTAAAGCATATTGTTTGGAGCAAAAAGCAGATAGTTCACCTGCCACTGCATCAATTGGTTTAGGTTTTGTAAATGTAGCTGTCAGTGTTTCCTGCTGCTCCACTGATAACTGTAATAGTGCCAATCTTTCTGGTGAGTAAAACCCTTCCAAAATGAAAGATTATATTCACATTTTGATAGATCATTGTCAAATCACATTTATTTGATCAATTTATTTTATTGAATATATTATCAATTAATATACACACTTACTTTATAGAACCCAACAATGCCCCAAATGGATTAAAATGTGTTTCATGCAACACTGTGACAGATAAACAGTGTAAAACTACAGTGTCCTGTGTAGGAATCCAGGACCGCTGCCTTGATAATACAGGTGCCTTAAATTGCTGTTCCTTTTCTGTCGGCCACTTTCGATGTTGTGTCGAAATGGTAGCGGTCACTCTTGGGAGCCCCAAACACCTCTGGTGTATTTAGAAAAGCCCAATGGAATTGGTGGATTTTGCATGCCTGGTCATGCCCCCGGACATACAGGTATGCAAGGTGGTCAGCGTGCATCACACACTTAAGTTTTGTTCTTCAGAGACGAAGCATTGTGTCTCTTATGTGCAGTAAGAGAATCAAATTTCCATTAAATTTTCCCTGGGTGCATAAGTAATGGCTAAAAGACATATTTTGGCTAAGGAGAGCTATTGCCTCCAGAGGCGAAAGATTTGCCTGGTCTCTCACGCTCAGGTGGGATGGCTCAGGCTGAGTCTGATGCTGAGTTGGCAGCTCTGGTCTCCCAGGCACCCTCCACCCTGTCCTAAGCACTCACTGCCGGATGATTGGTTTCTGGGCTTGAAGCATGGCATGCTACCTTGCCCAACCCAAGTTCCATTCTTCCCGGAAGTGGAAGATGAGCTCCCCAAGTCATGGAAGGCACCTTTTTCTGCAAGAACATGGCTTGCAGGCTCATCAGCCCTCAATACCCTCGAAGGAGTGTCGGCCTGGGGGTACTCAGGGGTCCCACAGGTAGAGTGTGCAGTTGGGGTAAAACGCTGCTACTCGGTGGAAAGGCCCACGGCTCCCATCCAGGGCCTATAAGTTTTCCTCGTCTCTTACAGTGGGGGCTTACAGTGCTGCTGGCCTTGCTGCCTCCACTTTGCATGCTATGGACATCCTGCAGGTCTATCAGGCCAAATAGTTAAATGAACTGCAAGAGGGTAGTGCTGATCCATAGCTTATGTACTGTAGGAACTGCTCTTGGTGACCAACTTCGCCCTTCGGGCCACGAAGTTCACAGCGCATGCTCTGGGTCAGACAATGTCCACACTTGTGGACAAGGAGCACCACCTATGCCCCAAACCTTGCAAAGATGTGCGAGGAATGTTCGGCGACACTGTTGAGGATTTCATAACAGCAGTTCTCAGGGATTGTGTCACAAGCGGCGTGACAAAGGCTTTCCCCAATTCGAAGGATCCTTCGAATGCGGCCTATTGTTAGTGTTGCCAAGTCCGAGGTTTTCCTGTGGAATTGGGCTACTTTTAAGTTGTTGCCACGGGTAAACTTTTTTTCTGCTTTGCTCGTTCTCTCTCCTCCACGTGATATGCCCCTTAATGCTGATTGAATGCTGTTTTTCAAATATGGCTTACCACAGGGAATTTGGCCTTTGTGTTTCCTCATATTTATACTCATGTGGAACAGGAAGTCATGGCTGGACAATTTCAAGTTCCTAGTCACCCTGGTGTGCTAAAACAAAACAAATATTAAAGACAACTCCGGCAATTTAAGTTAATCTTATCGTTAGACCTTGTGAGAACTGTCTATAAAAAAAAACGAACCGATTGTGCTTGCGACGCGGAGCTGCGACCGCGATGCCAGAGCTCCACTCACTAAAACGGCAGCTCTGGGCATAACAAAAAGTGTCTTTGTGCCTCTTAACAACACAAAATGTGATTAAAATGTCTGTCCAACATGAACAGGCAGGGCCTTACCTGTGAACAAGATGCGTTAGCAACTAGCCATGTTTAAATTCACCTAAATAGATTTTAGACGGCAAGCGCAGTCTCGCGCTGAAGTCTCGCTCCTCCCACCTGGACACTATTGACATTTCCCTGCTACAACTGAGTTCCCACGGGAGTCCAGGTGGGAGGAGCGAGACTTCAGCGCGAGACTGCTTGCCGTCTAAAACACTATTTAGGTGAATTTAAACCATGGCTAAGTTGCTAAACGCATCTTGTTCACAGGTAAGGCCCCTGTTCATGTTGGACAGACATTTTAATCTCATTTTGTGTCTGTTAAGAGGCACAAAAGACACTTTTTATGTTATGCCCCCAGAGCTGCCATTTTAGCTGAGTGGGAGCTCTGGGCATTCGCGGTCGCAGCTCCGCATCGCAATCACCAATCCGGTTCGTTTTTTTTTTTCTATAGACAGTACTCACAAATGTTTAACAATCAAGATTAACTTAAAAATTGCCCGGAGTTCTCCTTTAATGGGAAAATACTTCAGAGATATTTTACTCTGAAGAATTTATTTGTGTGCCAATAATTGTGACCAACATTTATTTCATAATGAGATTTTCCCCCACTTTCAATTGTTTTACTTCCATGAAATTATAGAATTGTGTGACTTTTTTAATGAAAGATCAAAATTGTTTGGGGCTAGAGTGACCTACTGTTGGTTGCCATTTTGACACAAAGTCTCCATTCCCTCCATCAGGGAATGAGGGTTACATTAGTAACTGAGACTTCCTATTAAACTACTGTGTTTTATGGTTAGATTATATACAGTATCACTTCAGAACAACTTATGTAAGTGTATTGACCTTTTAGGCAATGTTGTAAATTGGTTTACAACTTACCTTTCTGCATGGCAGATCTTTGTTAGTCTATAGGTGACTGTACATTAGGAAAACAATACCGTACTTTATGGTGTTCCACAAGGATCAGTTCTAAGGCATATTGTTTTTGTTGTCGTTTTCATTTCACATCAATTCAGCATATAATGGTACTAGGATATTGGCTGTTTATTATAAAGCACATATTTTAGGCAAAAGTCGTAGTTATTATTTAGTTAATAGTGAGAATTGGACCCTAATCTAAAGTGTAACCTTAATTTTTTGTGGTAATGATGACACTGAATGACATCCTAATGACACTGATTCTTTGTTTTAAATTTAATTTAAAGGGGGGGGGGGGGGGGGGGTGAAACACTCAGTTTCACTCAATCTCATGTTAATCTTGAGTACCTATAGAGTAGTATTGCATCCTTCATATCTCCAAAAAGTCTTTAGTTTTATTATATTTATAAAAGAAATAAAGGGCTGTACCGAGTCTTTCCGGAAAAACCCGAGCGGGTGGAGGCTGCCGTGTGGGCGGGAGTGCGCGAAGCGTGTGTTGTAAACAGACAGACTCCTGGTTTATGAGGACATGATTTATTTTTACAATAAACAAACTGACACCTACAGTGGCCAGCTAAACAAATGTATTTAAACACACCAACACACACCACACACACACACACACACACACACACACACACACACACACACACACACAACACACACACACACACAACACACACCATACATCGCATGCTCCATTGATACATTAAACAGTACGTGATCATGTTGTTTACTTGCTGTGCTTACACGCCGATATAGTTAACAACACACAGACATTTGAAGCAGTTTTACTCACCGCCTGCGGTTCCAACGTAGCCTGACTTCGTCATACTACTATTCTAGTCAGAACATGAGTCTGATACTGGTCCATAGGGCTTTGATTATGAGGCGTGTCTTAACCGAACCAGGAAAAACAACAACTCTGCACTCAATTGGATACTTACAACCAATCAGAGGAACGCAGTAAGTGACGTATGTTGAGCAACGCATAGTTATCAACAGAACTCTACTGCACGATCTCTGGAAAAAGTAGGCTATGAAAAAAATAATGAGTGTTAACGATCTTTGCCGGTGTTGCAAAAATAATTTAAGGATTCGCGGAGTATAGCCCTACTTGCATGCAAACACGAAAAGCATTTTTGAAAGAAATACGTTTGATGACGTGATGATTACGTATTGGATGGATTATCTGTCCATCATCGTATAAAGCCCGCCCTGGCAATTTGATTGGCCCGACGATTTCTGAACCGGGCATAATTCCTCCTCAATGGATCGAGTCCATACCGAACTTCCCGACCAAAATATGTTGTGGGCGGAGTTCGGGCTGGCATCCAGGCTAGTTCCAACGCATGACCGTGAACCTTTATCGTTGGGACTGCTCCATCTTTAAATATCAAATACGCAAATCCGGGTCGAACTGGGCCTTGTTTATAAAACTATTACCGTCGAAATGAAGGGAACAAACAAGAACACTTGCACAACTCCGTTGCTGCTCTGGAAAAACAAAATCCATCCACAGGTCCCTTAACGCTGGGTTCTTTGGAAATTTGTGCAGTGTTGTCTTGCCCTGGCAATCAAAAACACACTTTTTTGGTGCCATTTTTTTTATTGCAGCGCAGCCGAGCCCAGGCTCGCTCTGATGGGCATAGGACTCTCGCACGCACTAGGCTACAGCTGCGCGCGCGCACTTCCGGGAGAAGTGCCCTTAAGACCCGTATAAGGAAATTCCGGCGCCTCTGACGAACGTATTCGAAAAAAACTTTCTGAAACTTGTGACAAACCGGAAGGAGTATTTTTGGAACAGAAATACTCCATCAAACTTACAACTTCATTTTTGAAACTTTGTCCATGTTTAGCATGGGAATCCAACTCTTTAACAGTGTAAAAAACTCACTATGCATGAAACAGCATTTCACCCCCCCCTTTAAATTATTTCCTTTTTTTGCTATTAGATTTTACACTTGTTTTACATTGGTTTGGATCTGTTTTCTTATTCTTTCTCTTTTCTTTTTTTAATATTCTGATGTGAATAAAATTTTATAAATTAAAGGTGCAAATAATTTTTTTTTTTAAGTTTTTTTAAAAGTGAGTTATTAATTATTGTATATTATTCCATTAGATGATATTATTTATAATAATATTTATAACAATAATATTTATATATAAACATTTACATATTTGTCATCAGGTAATGTGGGAAACATCATACCGTTCCTTTTCCCTTCCCTTCAACATGCTACACTCAAGGGTTGTGTCTCAAGAAATCTTTGTGGACCTCAATCTATCACCAAGTTCAACTGCATTAGCAATTCAGTGTACCCAGCCATCACAATTACAGACTTCAGTGTTCTTCTGATGGGCTTTATTTCTGCTAATTTCTTGTAATTTCAATGTAATTGTTGTTTAGGTCTGGAAAGTTTCTATACTTTGCAATCCATAGCCTACTTATATTATATATGTCTATTAATTCTACAGATTTTTTTTTTTTACATGGTTAGGGTTGAAGTGTTTTATTTATGATTTTGTAAAAATTAATCAACAATACATGTCTAAAAATGAATATCATGTAGGCTATAGTTTAACAGTTACACTGTACAAAAATTACAACTTGGCGTTTTATCGCATTTATGTTCTGTCTAGTCTGCACTTGTTCTTGTTAGTTCCTGATTAGTTTACCTTTCTCCACCAGTGTCTAGTAAGTTTGCTCATTGCCTCCTGTGTATTTCTACTCCCTGTTCTGTTCAGTCCCTAGTCGGTTCTCGTTAATGTTAGACGTGGTTGTGTCTGTCCTGCCTGAACTGAAGTAAAGTTTGTGTTTACCCTGATCTTTGTCTCTTGCCTTCAACTACCTCCACAGTGTTAAAGGAACTTTGGACACTTTTAACATTTCCTGGGTTCTCAAAAATGAAAAATGGAAGTGATAACAGTTGGTTATAGTGGTGTACGGAAACTAGTACAACAAATAAAATTGAATCAAATTTGCCTTCACTCCCTCAGCTGTTTTAGAAACACAAAACAGCAGCTTTAAACAGTTTTCTATAATTTTTTTGGACGTTGGAAGAACGTTCCATGGTTCCCTAAAAATGGAAACGAGACACTGCATCTTGGATTGATGCTTCTAAACTTTAGAGGAGACAAAGATGAGTAATCTAGTGACTCTAGCTAAGGAGAAAAATATGAGCACAGTCTGTAATGATGATGATATTTCTTCTAAAACTTTAAAAAATACCATTTTGAGAGAGTTCGAGTTTTTGTATCAGGGGATAAGTGTGAGAAGCAGGAGACTCGAGCAAAAGTCTCCATTTGATGTTAAAGTAAACTCATTTTTGTCTAGAAGAAACATTGAGATGTTAAAGAGATCGCATTTTGATTTTTCTTTTCTCTGGGTACAGTCCTAACCTGAGACGGGTCCCTTTCGAAGTGGAACTTGAATTAACGCTATGGGGAACAAATACCCACTATACCATGCTGAGGGAATACCTGCCTCATTAGCTGTGTCTATGCACAACCATAATGGTTAAGTTGACTCTACTGACTTGCTTGTAAATCGTTTCTATTTTGTTTTAGTTGTTCTTGTTGCTTTTCTGCAACAGATTAATAAAAATGTATTAGTTTTTATGTTTTAATCATAGATATTTCTAGTTTGCGGGAGTCCCGCAAATCGTTTTATTCTCCCGCAAACCGCACACACAGAGTGAGTGCATTACCGCCCGCGCCCCCGCTCGGTCATCAAATCTAGTCCCGCGCCGCACTCTATTGCGTTGGCAGTGCACGTCTCTCAAAGGCCCGATCCGAGGATAATGACAGGAAAATATCGGCCCGACCCGCTCGAGCAGAATACGCTTGAGTTCACTCCTATGCTAAGGAACAAACTTCCCACTCTCACCGGTAGCCATGTCGCTTGCTGTATGCTGTTGCAGTTTCGTGTGTGCTATGATGTGGTTGTCGTCGCTTGCCATACTGCTACGTGAGTGAAACTAACGCTACGGAAACTCCGAGGGGCCAAAAATGCGCCATTATTCAAAAACTCGATTTATTTATTTTTAAAATCGCCCGCAACAAAAAAATCGAATTAATTCATTTAATCGATTTTTCGGCCTAGCCTGGACTCATCCAGGATCCAAGACTCACACGAAAATGTGCCCAATAACATGAAGGTATGCCGTTAGGTAAATCTCCTCTGCTTGTTAGGTTCTACTACATAATCAGATAAGGCTCCAACAGGGAGCTAAGGACTCTTTTAAAAGGTTCCACTTACACTGAAGCCTAAAAGAGTAGCTGACAAAGAGATTCAACCAGGCGTTTTCACCTAAGCAGCTACCACCTCCGAAAAACTGCTGGGGGGGCCTCAGGATATATAAGGCCCTGTTAACACCTTGTATTAAGATCTGATAACAAGTGAATGGAGCTAAATACAGGTGTAAGCGGGATCTAAAACATTTTGAGCTTGTCCAGTTTTGACCACTTCAAGAGGTAGTAGAAAAAGCATTCGACTGAATTGCTTTCATAGACGCTCATGTGGTTGAATGCATTCGAACAGCCACAAAAGACCACCTACTGACCTAATGTGTAAACATGATGGGATGTGCGCTAGCCAGATGGGATTTCAACTTTGTCGGCTGAAGATCTAAGTTTAGTTTGAAGACGAAAAATGTACTAAACACAATGTCCTCTCACCATTCCTGATTTCTAACACGCACTTACTGCGTTCGCCATGGTCTTGCGGGTATCAGAGCAGAAACGTAAGCTGCTGTTCTATTTTTGTTTTTTGAACGGAGGAGGAGGAGGAATGCTACTTCTCAGCGATTCAATCTTGTGTACCAAATCACTTCTTATTAATTACTTCCCTTAGTTTGTTTGGTTGCCCAGAGGGCCAGATCTGTGGTGCAGCACAGCTCAGCGACCGCTTCAGGAGACAGTCCCTGCCTCTGATTCAAATCTCTTAGCAGATCTGCCTGGTATGCCTGCAACACGGCCATTGTGTGCAAGGCACCACTGGCCTGACATGCTGCCACATTCGCCCTGGCATTCAAGCGTGAGGTGGTCTGTAATGGCTGGCAGGGTCGGATCCTTCAGAGCAGAGGATTTACCCTGATAGAGGATTCATCTCTTCAGCGGGATGCATCCTCACACCCAATCCCTCCACATTCTAATAATTTGAATGTTGGAAAGGATAGAGATGAGCCGAATATGGCTTCTTCCATGACTTCATCTCTGCGTGAAATTTGGGATGAAATGGAAGGCTCATAGGAGCGGGACTGTTATGGCCTGATAAGAATCGCTTGTTGAGCCTGCAACAAGTGACTTCTTGTCTCTCTCGCCCCAAAACCAGATCTAATCTAGTCGTAACACGTGCCATCACATCCAGCAGAGGACTCAATTCAAACAATATCTTTGCCCTCCTCAACCTCATCCACCTCACCCTGGCTGGATGGCACCAGCAGCCTGCTATCTGCTGGATCAGGTGACTCGAGATTCCTCACAGTCTGTGAAAAGCGTCCAATTTCCATTTGCATTCATTACATGGAAAAGAGATGCCAGTATATTCTTCAACATTTCTGTATTTGTGTTTCATGGAGAATAACAAGTCATACAGATTTGGAACATTATGAAGGTGAGTGAATGTGATGAAATTGGTTTTGATTTTTAAAATTCATGTTTGCGTGAAAAAGCACGTGTGGCATTTGGAGTTTTGTGATATCTGGGCAAAGAATGTTGAAGTTCCTTTCTTTGTACCATCATCATCATCATCATCATCACAATCTTAATCAACCTGGAGTTGATATCATTTTAAGTTCCCTTTCGTCCTGGGAACTCCGACGTGTCGTCGGGGGAGTTCCCTGACGAATTGGGATCACTCTAGGGAGACCAATCGACTTCGAGTGAACTAAAACGAGCCAATGAATATTGGCATGCAAGATTTGTATTCCGCGACCCGCCTACCAGTGCGGGTATAAAGGGCGGAAGCAAACGCATACACAATACTTTTTGCTTCGGAGCCGACCAGTTGTGTCCTCTGAGTGTTATGAGCTTGAAGATTGTGCTTTCTGTTTGCTCAACGAGTCTGCTGTTTCCTGAGATCTCTCTGTGCTGGTGTGACGGCGCTTCAGCGGTCTTCGCGATCTCCCGTCTGCCTGTTTGTTACTACATGCACTGTGTTTACAAAGAGCTGTTTTAACAGCTGATATTCGGTTGAGTGCACGCAGCGGGCTTGCAGTTTCCCCGCTGTGTTGCCGCGTTGATCCCTGTGTGCTTCAGCACAACTAAGAGAGTTTTTTCTCTGAAAGAGCAACACGGGTGAAGATCACGTCCTTTTAAGGATGAAGTTTCATCCGTGTGTTTCTGGATGCGGACAGATTCTGCCTCCGGTTGATGGTCATGATCGCTGTCTCTCGTGCTTGGGCCTCGCGCACGCTGAGGCGGCTTTCGTGAACGAGTCATGTTCCCATTGCGGGAATATGACTGTCGCAGTGTTAAGATCGAGACTGAGATCCCTCAGACGAGGGGGAGTCCCTTTGGAGATTCCCCGATCTAGTTCATCTTCTGGTTCATTTCAGAAGGTGGCTACTTCGGCTAATCCCATTGGTGGTCTGAGGGTTACAGTGAGGAATAATCCGCCGGGTGAAAGACCCCCACGGACCCCTCACTCCTCCACACTGCTGCCATTGGAGCCCTTGGAGGAGCGCACTGGGCCATCTCGTGTGGTCCCGGTTTCCTTCGGGGCGCCGCCGGAGGACCAGATGTCGATCGCTGCATCGGAGGGAGAGCGGTCATCTTCTGGGGATGACGACTTGGCTGCGTTGCCCCCTTCTGGTGTGGTAGCGTTGTCCGAGCCGGACCCGGAAATGGCCGCTATGCTTTCCCGGGCGGCCGCAAGTGTCGGGCTCGTGTGGAATCCTCCACCGTGTCCCGAACCTTCGCGGCTCGACGATTGGTTTCTCGGGGCGGCCCGGCTGGTTCTCAGCGCCCGCTCCGGTGCCTTTCTTTCCGGAAGTGCATGAGGAGGTGACGAGATCATGGAAGGCCCCTCTGGAAGCCCGACATAGGTCGACTCCCTCCTCCTCCCTTACCACTCTCGATGGCGGGGCAGTGAAGGTTATGAGGGCATTCCCCCGGTGGAGCGGTCGGTTGCTTTGCAGCTGTGTCCTAAGTCCGCATCCACCTGGAGGGGTGACCCTACTCTCCCCTCTCGCGCCTGTAGGTTCTCCTCCAGTCTGACTGGGAAGGCCTATAGTGCGTGTGGAGAAGCTGCTTCTGCCCTGCATGCTATGGCGCTCCTCCAGGTCCATCAGGCGAGAGGGCTTTGTGACATGCAGGAGGGTGGTACCGACCCAGGGGTGCTTCAAGAGCTGCGTACGGCGACGGACCTTGCCCTCCGGGGGACGAAAGTCACCGCGCGCTCCCTGGGCCGAGCCATGTCCACACTTGTGGTCCAGGAGCGACACCTTTGGCTCACCCTGGCCGACATGACGGAGTCAGACAAGAGTAGGTTTCTGAACTCCCCCATTTCCCAGGGTGGCCTATTCGGCGATGCGGTGGAAGACTACGCCCAACAGTTCTCCGCCGCCCAGAAGCAGTCCGAGGTGATCAAGCACATCATGCCCCGGAGACAGGCTGCTGCTGGCCCGTCCCCCCCGGCTCCACCTCGCGCTGCTCGTCGCCGAGGGCGCCCTCCTGCCGCCGCCTCCGCCCCTGCTCCGCCTAAGCAGCAGCCTCCTAGGCAGCAGGCGGCCGGCCGCAAGAGAGGTGCCCAGCCCGCCCGGGGCTCGTCTAAACCCCCCGGTAAGAGGAGAGGGAAGCGGCCCTGAGACGGGCGACCCAGAGGACCTGACTGGTGCTCTTCAGGAGGGTGCCACTGCACCCCTCCTTCCCCCGAGGAGGGCCGGGTGGAGAATCTTTTATTTCCTTTTGTTTTTCTTCCGCCGCTGCCTTCAGCGGTACCCACTTTCTCAATAAAAGAGCAGTTTCCAATTCCTCTGGGTCTATCTCGGTCGAGACTGGCTTCTCAGTCTCCCCCACCAAGAGGGTCAGAATGACGGTTTGCGCCGCCTCGTTGCCTCGCCACTCTCGTTCCCCTCGCTCCAGCGCTCAGGTGACAGTGACGCCGCCCCGGCCTCGTCGCTCTCGTCTCCCGCTGGGCAAGGAGGTGCGGAAACCTGGACTCGACACCCCCGAGCCTCGTTCCTCATTTCCCCTCCTTCCTTCGCCTCCGTGGAAACAGGTAGGTGTTGCCTCGCACACTCAGACCTCTCTCTCGGCCGCAGTAATGCCTCCGGAGTCCGGTCCCTGTCTTCCACCTCGCTGCCTCTCCGCGGGTACGCTGGTGGTCCGAGTGGGCTCCTTGGCGCAGTTCCTCGAAGCCTGGCTAGCGCTTCCGAGGCCGTCCCGTTGGCTCACCCGCACTATCCGGCTCGGCTTTGCCCGCCGACCTCCCAGGTACAGAGGCGTCCACTTCACCCGGGTGCGGAGTGTCGATGCCCCTGTCCTGAGGAAAGAAATCGACGTCCTGCTGGCGAAGGACGCGATCGAGCCGGTCCCTCCAGCCGAGATGAGGTCGGGGTTTTACAGCCCTTACTTCATTGTACCCAAGAAAGGCGGGGGGTTACGACCAATCCTGGACCTGCGAGTTTTGAATCGGGCCCTGCACAAGCTCCGTTCAAAATGCTCATGCAGAAACGCATCTTCGAGTGCATCCGTCCCCGGGATTGGTTTGCAGCGATCGACCTGAAGGACGTGTACTTTCATGTCTCGATTCTCTCTCGACACAGACCCTTTCTTCAGTTTGCGTTCGAAGGTCGAGCATATCAGTACAAGGTCTTACCCTTCGGCCTGGCCCTGTCGCCCCGTGTCTTCACGAAAGTCGCAGAGGCGGCCATTGTTCCCATGAGAGAACATGGCATTCGCATTCTCAACTATCTCGACGACTGGCTCATAATAGCTCACTCGCGGGATCTGTTGTGCGAACAAGGGACCTGGTGCTCCAGCACCTCAGCCGTTTGGGTCTTCAGGTCAACTGGGACAAGAGCAAACTCTGCCCAATGCAGAGGATCTCTTATCTCGGTATGGAGTTGGACTCGGTCGCTCAGACTGCGTGCCCCACGGAGGAACGCGTCCAGCCAGTGCTCAACTGCCTCAAGTTCTTTCAAGGCAGGTCAGCGGTCCCACTGAAACAGTTTCAGAGGCTCCTGGGGCATATGGCAGCCGCAGCCGCAGTAACGCCGCTCGGTCTGCTCCATATGATACCGCTTCAGCGCTGGCTTCACAATCGAGTCCCGAGATGGGCGTTGCAGAGCAGCACGTTCCGGGTCAACATTACCCCGCCAAACCTTCAGTCCTTGGTCAGACCCTGCGTTTCTACGGGCCGGAGTGCCCTTAGTCCAGGTCTCCAGGCATGCTGTGGTTTTCACAGATGCCTCTGCCAACAGATGGGGGGCCACGTACAACGGGCATGCAGTTTCAGGTCTGTGGACGGGGCCTCAACTGCATTGGCACATCAACTGCCTAGAGTTGCAAGCAGTACGCTTAGCCTTGTCTCGCCTCAAGGGGCTGCTTTTCACAAGCACGTACTGGTCCGTACGGACAGCACTGCGACCGTTGCGTACATCAACCGTCAGGGTGGTTTACGCTCCCGTCGTATGTCGCGACTCGCCCGCCATCTCCTCCTGTGGAGTCAGAAGCATCTGAGGTCGCTTCGAGCCATTCACATCCCTGGTGTGCTCAACCGTACAGCCGACGAGCTTTCACGGCAGCCACCTCTTCCGGGAGAATGGCGACTCCACCTCCAGACGGTCCAGCTGATATGGGGAATCTTCGGAGCCGCTCAGGTAGATCTGTTTGCCTCTCCGGACACGGCCCATTGCCGGTTGTTTTATTCCCTGACCGAGGGTTCTCTCGGCCTGGATGCACTGGCGCACAGCTGGCCCCTGGGTCTTCGCAAATATGCGTTCCCCCCAGTGAGCCTTCTTGCACAGACCTTGTGCAAGGTCAGGGAGGACGAGGAGCAGGTCCTGCTCGTTGCGCCGTATTGGCCCAACCGGACTTGGTTCGCGGAACTTATGCTCCTCGCGACAGCCCCTCCTTGGCTGATTCCTCTGAGAAAGGACCTCCTTTCCCAGAGACGGGGCACCTTGTGGCACCCGCGTCCAGACCTCTGGAAACTTCATGTCTGGTCCCTGGAAAGGACGCGGAGGTTCTAGGTGGCCTACCACAGGGTGTGGTAGACACCATCACTTCCGCTAGAGCCCTCTCTATGAGGCGCCTCTATGCGTTGAAGTGGAACCTGTTCGTCGACTGGTGTTCTTCCCACCGGGAAGACCCCCGAACTTGCCCGATCGGGGTCGTGCTTTCGTTCCTGCAGGATGGGTTGGAGCGAAGGCTGTCTCCCTCCACCCTCAAAGTGTATGTTGCCGCAATAGCCGCTCATCACGATGCAGTGGAAGGTAAGTCATTGGGAAAGCACGATCTGGTCATCAGATTCCTTAAGGGTGCCAGGAGGCTGAATCCTCCTCGTAATGTGCACTCCTTACCCTCTTGGGACTTAACTCTAGTGCTTAGAGCACTCCAGAGGCCCCCTTTTGAACCCTTGCCTACGGTCGAGTTGAATATCTTGTCTATGAAGACAGCTCTCCTGTTGGCTTTGGCTTCTTTTAAGAGGGTAGGGGATCTGCAGGCATTTTCGGTCGACGAGTCGTGCCTAGAGTTCGGACCGGGCCTTTCTCACAGTGTGTTGAGACCCCGGCTCGGATATGTGCCCAAGGTTCCTACCACTCCATTTGTAGATCAGGTAGTGAACCTGCAAGCGCTGCCCCTGGAGGAGGCAGACCCAGCCCTAGCTTTTCTCTGTCCCGTACGCGCCCTGCGCTGTTACGTGGACAGAACGCAAAGCTTCAGGACCTCAGATCAGCTCTTTGTTTGTTACGGAGGCCAGCAGAAGGGGAAGGCGGTCTCCAAGCAGAGGTTATCCCACTGGCTAGTGGATGCTATCGCCCGGGCTTATGAGTCCCAGGGCGTGCCTTGCCCACCTAGGTTGACGGCACACTCTACTAGGAGTGTTGCCTCCTCCTGGGCTTTGGCGCAAGGCGCCTCGCTGACAGACATCTGTAGAGCTGCGGGCTTTGCGACACCTAACACGTTCGCTAGGTTTTATAGCCTTCGTGTTGAACCTGCTTCCTCCCGTGTACTCGCTACGGCCAGTAGCGCGAGGAATTAGGTTATGTCGGCTTGCTACGCCATTCCCGCCCCGTGGGCCGGATACGTGCGCTTTTACTCCGTTGGTTCCCCAACATACGGCTAACCTCGTGAGTTCCTCCATCACCCCTTCGGCATCAGGCGAGGCGGATCGCCCGGTGCCAGGTCTATTACCTCTCGTAGGAGTTGCTATTAGACTGGGTGGCCTTAACAGTGGTCCCTTCGGCGACCCATTTCTCCACGTTCCAGCTACCCTCCAGGTTAGCTCCGTCTTCCCTCGACAGATCCTTCTGTCGTCCTTGCTGAGTACGCTCCCACCCCTCGGGCTGGGACTACCTCAAGGACTGCCGTATGTTTCACTACCCCACGGGTTAGTACATACATGTATTCCAGTGCCTCCCTTCGGATGGGCAGGGGCTCCGTAGCGTTCCCTCCTACGGGTTGGGCACGCTTTCCCAGTGTTATCCAAATCCACTGAGTGGGTCTTGCGGAACAGCAGTGTGATTTTCCCTAGCTAGCTCCTGCATCTTGTTCAAGAAACTGCTGCAGGGTAGCTTAGCTGGGCGCTGGAAGGGGTCAGCACCATGGCGTTTTGTTAGGGATCCCAATTCGTCAGGGAACTCCCCCTACGACACGTCGGAGTTCCCAGGACGAAAGGGAACGTCTCGGTTACATATGTAACCCTCGTTCCCTGAGTACAGGGAACGGAGACGTGTCGTCCCTTTGCCATGTTGCTGTACCTTCGCGGAGGACTGGACACTGTTCGGCTCCTCAGCGAAAAAGCATTGTGTATGCGTTTGCTTCCGCCCTTTATACCCGCACTGGTAGGCGGGTCGCGGAATGCAAATCTTGCATGCCAATATTCATTGGCTCGTTTTATTTCACTCGAAGTCGATGGTCTCCCTAGCGTGATCCCAATTCGTCAAGGAACTCCCCCGACGACACGTCTCTGTTCCCTGTACTCAGGGAACGAGGGTTAGATATGTAACCGAGACGTTTTTAGCCTAATTGCAGAGCCTGAAACACTTAAACCCTTATTTACCTTTACCGATAACATATATTTCATATTATTGTGATTTGAAAAAGTGGTTTAAATGTGATAAACAATGATAATGTGGCAATGCCTTATTCAATTTACTGTAATAATCAGTATACAAACATATACAGTATAAAAATGTTTATCCCAATGACAAAATAATTATTTAGTTGTTTCCCTTTTCCCTTTGCATGACAACAGATCTTTGTATCACTCACCCATGTACCAGAATATCATATTCAAGCTAGTCTCTTGATGTCCTGTCTGTGGTGAAATACCAACCATCCCAAACCGTTCAGACCCATTGTAATTTTGTTCCTCATTTTAATTTTTAATTGTATAAGGAATGTATAAAAAATGTGATGCTTTATGTTTTCTTTGGACAACACTTTATCTGTATCAATTTCTAAAACTAACAGAAAAATATATATTTTTTCCCTGAAATATTGATTTTGGATGTTGGAATTTGGATTTTGATCATAGTAATACTTTTCCAATGTTGTCCATAATTTTCAAAGTTTTTAAAGCAGAGGAAGTTTAGAATGGATTTAAGAGGAATAGGGAATAGAGTAAACAATGAGCTGAACTATCAATTTCATATCACTTCCTCACACTCATACTGGATTCACGGAATGATTATGTTAATAATATAATATCATTTTTCTGCTTTTTTCATATATCTTGTTTTTTGTTGCTGTCATCTTTCACACGTTATGAAAATTTGACGACAGATAAACTATTAATCCAATGATTAGTAAAAACCCTGCAAGTAGTTAAAAAATATCAACACAATGCTTACAGCGGTTTACTGCTGTAGGGATGCTTGAGCAATACTGTAGCTGACAAGAGCAGTATGTAATGCGAATTGAAGCTAATGCAACAGGTTCTTGTGCAGGATATAAAATAGTGGGTCATTGTCAAGCTACAGGCCATACTGTAATAAAAATATTTTGAAAACGATATTGAAGTATGATACCTTTATGAAATTATGAAACTGCAGCTTCAACCAGGGGCTTGGGAATGACTTCCCCTGGCAAACAATATCAAGCTTCTCTTTTTTCTGTTCTTCAACCAAAATAATGCATAATAAAAACACCCCTGCAACCACCACCAACCAACTCCCCTTTATAACAGTTAGATGTTCAGACAACAAGACATTTACTTCACTCCACAGGCCTTTCAACATGAAGTTTTTCTTAGGACTCCTTCTCATCTCTTCATTCCTCCACTCAGGTATGCTCCAGTAACAGGTGTACATTTGCTTTACTGAATACAATTAAAAGTTTTGTTTTAATGAATTTGAATATTACACTATTTCTTTTATTTTTTGTTGAACAGTTTGCATGCTGCAGTGTTTTTTGTGTGACTCTTCATTCTGTGAGAAGCCATTTTTAACAAACTGTCAATCAAATCAGTATTGTGCCACCCTGAGAACGGATGGAACTTTTTCAGGTTAAAGACAGGACTTTTTTTCTTATTTAATATTCTAACATTTAAAAAAATATACAATTTGATTACAAAAAAACAACATAAAAAAAACAACAACAACAATTCCACTCTTTATTCCTGTTAAAAAGAGTAATGTTATGCAATACATGCACAGTCCTCTTACATTTGTGTTGTATTGTTTCTCTGGATTAGGTTTTAATTTTACACTAGTAGAGAGGTTTTGCCTATTGAATGCTGTTTGTGCACTGCTGAATGCAAATGGCACAAAATTCATTGCTTCAGTTGCTGTTGGGCAGACAAGTGTAACTTCAACCCTCTCTTGCTGCAACACTAATGGATGTAACAAGAATCATTTTGATGGTAAGATATTCTTTTATGCATTTAATTCAGTGTTTTGATCAAAACATTATTATTAAAATCAGAAAAGATCAGTATTTGGACCTGTATATCTGATTTGGTCTATTTGCTGATAATTAACAAGGTACATTTGAACAATTTGGATGACTTTCTATGTCTGGAAATACTATTTAAAATTGATTAACCCTTTAGTGCAACTCTGATTTTTAGCACCAAACAAAACCCCAAATGGACTGAAGTGTAAATCATGCCGCAGCTTTTATGATAAACAGTGTGATTCTGATATGGTCTGTGTGGGTAATCAGGACCGCTGCCTTAATGACACAGGTGAGACTAACACAGTCTCATCCCAAGAAGTCATATATTGACGTCTTGGGACGTCTTTTGACCATACGTCAATATCCGCCTTTTTAGGGTACCCTTAAACGTCGGTAAATGACGATCCTGGGACGTCATACAACTGACGCTTTACCTTTAACGTCAGTAGGTGACGGGGTAGGTTTAGGGGTAGGTTTAGGTCTGGGGTAGAGTTAGGATCCGATAACGTCATCTAACCGACGTTTAAGGGTACCCTAAAAAGGCGGATATTGACGTATGGTCAAAAGACGTCCCAAGACGTCAGTATATGACTTCTTGGGATGAGACTGCGCTGGTGAGACAGATATAAATATCAATAATAAATTAAGAGTATTTTGAGAAACAACACCATTTATAATATCTGAAAATGTCAAAATATTTATCTGGAACTGATCCTAATCACCAGTGTTATTTTATTTTGATTTTTTCTTGTACGTCTCAGCCTCTTCCTTGCCTTATGATTATGATTTTGGAAACAACACCTTGAACGGTTGTATCTCAAGAAGTCTTTGTCAGCCTTCAAACTTTGGAAGTGTGACATGCTATGAAGGGAGCTTCTACAACAATGGTGTCATTTGGTTGAGTAATGTCAACTTCAGTCTCCAACTTCTGAGCTTTATTACCATTGTTTTGTTGCTGATGACTTAAATACCCAAAATATCAAAGAAAAATCCTTGGCTCCATATAGATAGATTTTAACTTGCTATCCATTTCAGCTTTTGTTACTTACACTATGATTTAAAAGTTTGGAAATCAGTAAAATTTCAGCAATAATGCATGAAATTGATCAAAGGTGACAGAAGATAGGCCTAATTATAATGTTTATAATAATTCTATTTTAAAAATATTATTTCTAACTTTGCTTATCAAAAAAATACAGAATTTTCTTTTAATCACGGTTTCCACAAAAATAAGCAGCTCAATTGCTTTCAACATTCATAATAAGACATTTTTCTTTAAAATTTTATTAAGCCAAATAACTAAGCCTGTGAACTGACTCAGTACAATGAAAAATAAAGATCTTAAACCAAACCATTGAATGTCCTTTTATTTATAGATCAAATGCAAATATGAATAGAAAAAACGTGTGTGGCTTAAATACTGGCCATCACAATCATCATCACATCGTTTTTTTGGAAGTAAGTTCCGGCCCTGAGGGAGCATCCAACCAATGAGCAACAGTGGGAAGAAATAAATTGGATTCCATTTAAACAGCTTTAAACTGGTTTCTCTCCTCGTTCTGAGCGAGTCTCATCGAAAATAAACTGACACAAGCTCTTATCAGCCTCATCCAGCACATTTACATTAAATGTGATTAATAGTGGATAATTACACACTTCTGTGTCAAAGTGTCTGTTTTCAGCGGCTTCTGTTCATGTGTACCAACCAAGACATTTTAGAAATCCCGACCGGCTGATGTTTTACGGCCATGTCCGGAATAAAGAGCAGGCCCATGTATGGTAAACCTAGAGCTCAGGCCTTATGGAACGGTGTATTGTGGGTAACGGCAGCCATTTTAGAGGCAGGCCGGTTTGGAAAAATAGCGTAACCGGCCGGTTTCCACCCGGACTGAGAAAGAGTTATGGGCCAAGACAAAAAAAAGTTGGCAATACCGTACACTGACAAACTTAATACTGAAGCCAAACAACGCTACAAAAAAAATTGAGGATATAGGCAGAATCGATCCCTACTGTATGCACAGAGTATGGTGTAATACATATTAAAGTTTACCAAGCCTCAGTTTCCCTCATATTTTCTCCTACCTGGTCTGTGGAGTGAGCGCTTACACCTCCGATCAATTTAAAAACTTCAAGTCACTGGAGGCTCATGCAGTTCAGAAATATTTTAAACATGAGCTGCCTGCGATGAAGAAAGTGATCAGTTTGGTTGATATTCAAAATATTAAGCAAACGCTGTTTACTGTTTGTATACCTGCAGTCCTAGTCCTTTTGAATGATAAATATAAACCAGATACCTGCTGATATAGTTATTTCCTTACACGCAGGTGCAAAATGCACATGCTAGTTGGTAGCCTGTAGTCCTTTTGGTGTGTTCAAGCAAAGTTTTTTGGCCCAGACGCAGCCAACAACCCAGCCAACTTTAGGCGACAACAGTCGGGTTCAGTCGCCAGTTTTTTTGACATCGGCTTGGTGTGTCACAGCCTTCAGAGAGAACATTTTAATGCTTTCTGAGCAGGAGGGATTTGCAAATGGCTGCCTTTCTGATTCAGCGTTGTGATTAGCAACGCATGATTGCATGTATACCTGAATTGTTGGGTCACAAAAAGCTTATACTTATAAAGTGTACACAGGTACACTTAAACAAAGGCAAAAGTCATATGTTTGTTGTCCACAGAAACCTGATCCAATTAGTGAAACTTTTCCACATGTGGTGTGAAAAGGTGTTGCCGTCCTGTTTGCCTGCTGTTCACGACATGCTCTAGCTGTTTCATTTCTTTCATGCCCCAATCTCTTGCTTTATTTTTATTTGTTACGGAGGACTTCCCAATATATATTTTATGTCATACTCTGGAGGCTTTTACCATAAATTATACAGACACACTAAGCTCTCCATTTGCAGGACAGATGTTATTTTTCACTGAGAGAAAGAATGGGGCCTGCTTCATAATTTAGAGGTCATGCTGTCCAGTCTCAAGAATAAATGAATAACAAATAAACATACAAACAAACAAAAACACACACACACACACACACACACACACACACCACACACACACACACACACACACACACACACACACACGCACGCACGCACGCACGCACGACCAACACACACACAAAACCGTCTCCTGAGCATGATTGTAAAAACACACATAAATAGATAGATATTTAAATATGTATGATATCATGGGAATATGCACAATTAAATAAATGTTTCCAAAAATGTAGAATTAAAAGAAGAAAATCAACAGAATGGTAGTTAGATAACATCTCCATATATGTGCACGAAAAAAGCACAAAGAAATGATCAACTATATTCAACAGTATGATTTAACACAGAGTAACAGCTCACTACCAGTTACAAAAGACACTGTAACAGTCTGTCACAGGCAATAGTTGCATTTTTCATCAATCAATTTCTTAAATTATCCATTGACTATGTTCTGGCCCGCCATCTAGTGTCAAAAATATTTTTTGGCCCGATGCCAACCCTACTTGCCGACCCCTGGTATAGTGACTACAGTCTGAGATGCACCTGGACCTTTGTGGTTGTTGGCAAAACTTGCCTGTGGTGGGAAAAAGGCGGAAAGCTATGCTCACTATATCAGTGCACAGTGGATTTCCCAGGTTTTTACATAGCAGTCCCATAAAATGTGCATGAATGTGACTGTCAAAGAATAAAGACACCAAGTGTTTCCCTCCCCCTGATAGTGAGGATGTCTTTAGACTGTGTGTGCGCCTCTCTCTCATTTATTCATGATGGGGATATTTAGACACTAGGTCATCTGGCTATCTGTCATACCATAGATGAAGACGAACAGAAGAGACAGATATGTAGTGTGTGTGTGTGTGTGTGTGTGTGTGTGTGTGTGTGGTGTGTGTGTGTGTGTGTGTGTGTGTGTGTGTGTGTGTGTGTGTGTGTGTGCTGTTGGCTATTTTTTTTTTTTTATGGAAAACTTTTTCTGGAAGCACAACCAGTGTGTGTGTGGTGTGAGGGCTTGGAGAGGTTAGGATGACTAGGAGGAAGAAAGGTAACAGGATGAACAGATGTTTAGGTGTAAAATTTTAATTTGTTTTTTAAATTTAACCGCTACAGGGCCCAAATTCACGCAGTGTACCTTTAAATTCCTGCTATTAAAATTTTAGGAAATGTGATTTGATTGGACAAATCTCTTATTAGGCTACTTTAAACAAAATTATATAAGTTCTGAATACTATTTTTTATGCACTAAAAACAACACATAAAACAACACATTTCATGTCTCAAATTGACTCATTCTTCCAAAACATTTGTAAAGTTTGCCACCTAAACACAAGTATACTCATAAAACAATGATTTAAAAAGCACTAACAACAGGAAGGATAATAGGCTATGGTTTAATTTATTAAATTTCTGTACAAAACAAGGAAAACAGCTCTCTATTACAATTGTTAGATGTTCCATGTTTACATTATACAGTACAAACTTAGAAAGACTAACACCTTCATTTTTAGATGTAATATATTTAAATGTAAATTGCTGTCTAATTCAGTTTTCTTATGAATTTAATTTTAACAGTTTTTAAAAGAGTATGTTAATATGTGCAAACTTACATTTAAGTATTTCGTTGGTGGTGGAAAAGGATTGATATAATTTGAAAGTGGGCATTGAATGCATTTAACACCAAAGGATTGAAAGCAATGATGCGTAATACACCGTTTAGCCCACAACAACAACAACAACAAAAACACCATGTATGTCTCCATAATCCAGCTTTTGGCCACATGAGGGAGCTGTTCCCAAACAAAACCAACAGTTAAACAGGGTACCAAGAAAAACACGTAGCCTACGGCGAGTCAGTCATAGCCAAGAAGACAAATGAGACAAAAAAAAACCATTTAATTTTCTTAACACCTTTCGTTTTTAACCCTGATATTTGAAATATGTATTCTTAATTCTCTTTGCTATTTTACAAGTTTTACAAAAACATTATGAGGGAGAGGGAACACATTATGGTCGAGGTCGACAAATGAAAAGGTTAGGAGGTGTAGGCTAATGTTTAAAAGTTGTAAAATTAGCTAATGTTACAGTTGAACGTTGTTAAAACCACTATCATCAAGAAAAGAGAAAAAAAGTGAACAAAAGATTGATAGAAAATAATAGCTAGATAAAATATAAACACATCTTTCAAACACAATGTTTACAGTATACAGTAACAAACGGGCTATAGAAATTATTGCAACATGGTGATTAGGCGAAAATGCCATGTGAACAAACTTGATAAATAATATGCAAACAATCTAATAAACACACTAGACATAATTAATTTTTAAATACTCAAGGATGATCATGCAAATATCTTCGCGTATGTCTCAGGAGTTGACTTTCTTCTTCTCCTGTCCCAAACGCTCTTGCCTCGAGACATGATGCACAAGGTATACAGGCACGCGCTGACAGCCGTCACTGTGGTTCGTGATAATGCTGTAGTCTAACCTGAGATGAAATGGGACAGGCCCTGGCGCCAGCCTCCTACTCTTAAAAGAGCGAGGCTTCCCTCAGATTCTTAGTGTGGCTGAAAAAAATGACTTGGATAGAAAGTCAAACTGACACAAGCCTATTTGCTAATAAACATATTGCCTACGTCACCTATTATTTATTTTCAGTTGGTTTTTGTCATGAAAATTGACAGTCAATCCCTGACTGTTGTGTCATTCAAATATATATAATACTTCAAAATACTTTAAAAATACTAGATAAAGTAATATTACAACTGATAAAAGATAAAAAAAAAAAAAAAAAAACTTTTTAACTAATAATTTCTAAGCCTGGTCTCAACGCAGTAGGACTGATTGATATCTTCCTATAAAACTGATATGATATTTTACAGTTTTCCAAATGATTTATGTACGTACAGAGAAAGTGAGAGTGCATGGGACTTAAAGTGTCAAGGGTTTGGCAGCTGGGGCCGGATGGAAGTGGCGAGATAAGGGCCCGGATATAAAAGGGGTCATGGGGCCAGCAGTGCTGTGAGAAGGGAACACGGGACTGGGAAATTGATATGAGCAACTTGAGGAATCAGAAAAACACCAGACAAAGGAGAACGAAATTAGGGATTCAGTAGATCTCTACGACGAATAAAGAGAAACATGGAGATATTAAGAGATAAGCAAAAATAATTATATAAATAAACTAACTGAATGTTAATGCAAGCAAATATACATTTACTCTTCTATCTGCAACAGCGAGTGCTCTCTCTTTCTTTCTCTCTCTCTGCTTAGTCAGCTCATTATCCGATGGAGCCTCAGACAGAATGGGTTTAAATCTCAGCATTGCCTCCAGCTCTCACTCTTCCTATTTCATCCTCTTACCTAGTTTGTTTTCCTGCATCTCTTAAGTCTTTGTTTTTCGCTCCATCGTCTGTTCTTTTTTGTTCTTGTGAAATCTTTTATCACCACCCGCCCTGCTCACCACACCTCCACCTTGCTGGTTTCAGGCGCCCTGCAGCACCACCCGTGATCACTTCGCTTCTGCTCTTTTAAAGGTCTTTTTTTGGAGGCCCTGAGCTAACATTTCCCATATGCTCACAGATTATAGAAAGTTCTCTTTTATAGCTGTTTTGTTATTTTTCATTTTAATTTTAAACAACATCTGAGGCTTTTCGATGCCCTCTAGTCTTTATATGACATACCGGAACATTGCAGTTGCATGGCAAAAGTTTGACATGTAGGCTACTGAATATTAACAAATATTAATGTTGAATGTAATGTCTATTTGAAATGTACTTATTAATGTTACAAGATAAAGTTACGGTGACAGAAAGTGAAACAAGCAGTGTGTTTCCATAGAAGATCACAGACATTTAAACTTTATGTCACAGACATCTTCTATTTATGGTCATAACTGCAAATAAAAAAAAAAACAGACACACTAATCTGTTTAAAGACCTTTAAGTCATGATTTGAGTATAGGATAATAAGGATTAGCTACAACTAATCTGAATGGATGGGGATTTTCCCATGTTAAACCATCTAATCACCAATTAATAAATGATTTCCTAAATCATCCATCCACTATCACCAATCCACCAATGTTTCAAATCCAGATCATTACAACGCGTTTAAATAGGCGTAATATACTACACCATCACATATCACACTATGAGAATTCATAATTCATAATTGGATGAATTTTGAGTACTCATTGATAACTTTTTTTCTTGTAACAAGTGAAGTAACATATTACTCTTAAATTTACAATAAAATATCGGAGTTACTTTTTCAAATAAGTAATGCAAGTTACTTTGTTTTCCCATTTATTGAAATCCAAGAAATCCAAGAGTAAGGGCAGAGGCGTGTGCGCTGTCTAAACATGATGGTCATATTCTAGACTAAATGTGGGCATGCATTCACTTTTCAATGTTTGCCTTTGAGTACTCATTGATTTACACTATGCTGGCTGCTGAAATATCTCATCCTTAAAAGTGGGACATTTAACCCCTGTTTCAGTCCCAAAGGAATATTATGTTGTGCATTGTTTTCATATCTCCTAAATAGGTCAATATTTGCAGCAGTGCATTAATGGTATTAAACGCAGTGGAGACAATGCTTAAGTTAAGTTTGTAAACATGGCCGTTCAAGTTTGAAGTCAGTACGATTTTTTGAAAGAAAGTTTATAATGTACTTTTTTTTTTTAAATGCTGTTCTAGTGAAATTTTTGTTTCCTCAAATAATCCTGAAAAAAAGTATCATAGTTTTCACACAAATTAAAATTAAACAGCCTTAATATAAATTATATATATTTAATGAGTACTAAATCAGCATATTATAATGATTTCTGAAGAATTCAGGACTAAATTGTAAAAATTGTTTTAAATTGTAATAATATTTAAGAATATCATTCATCAGCGGGAACAAACCTGAAATTGATTCCAGTGATATTGTTTATCTGTGCCGTTATCATTAGTTGTGGTGATTTTATATTTAGAAAGATTTTTAGAACTATGTATTTATTATTATTCTAAATCATCTAATTGTTTTTATGCTATTTGATTTTTTAGTTTCAGAAAATATTTCAAAAAAGTATTACTGTAGAAATGTAGCAAATTTTTGTCTCATTCAGTTTTGTGTTATGTTAAGTTTTGAACTTAATTTTAACAATTTTGCAAAGAGTATGCAAACATGCAAACTTACCATAGAATTTTGGCGATGCTTGTGTATGAGTGAGAAAATAATTCATGTAATTTGAAAGAAACAGTCACTGAATGCACGTTACATAATCAGATTACTTTTTTCAAATAAGTAAAGTAATGCATTTCTTTTAAATTGACAAAATATCTGTGCTATACTTTTTCAAATAAGTAACACAGGTTTCCCATTTACTGACTGACACCTCTACATGTAAACATGATGGCTATTGTAGTTCTAGACTCACAAAAAAGATTCAGTATTCCTCAAAATGGATAAAAGCAGTGAAACACAAACTAAGAATATTACGCAAACCTGCAATAATTAAATATGGTAAGTAATAAAATTATACTTATTTAATCTGACATAACCGATGTCTTTGCTGCTGACCTGATAATCCAATTAATCTAAGCAAATATTTGTGTTTCTTTTTTTATTGCCGAAGTAAGAGTGTTGACCAAGGTAACATAATGCATTACTTTCCATAAAAAGTAACTAAGTAATCCAATTAGTTACTTTTTTAGTGAGTAACACTTATAATTTGTACATTTTTAAATGTAACTTCCCCTAAAAAATCCATTTGAGCCCAAATAGACTGATGCAATGCTCACAGTGTGAAGAGTTTTGAAAAAGTGACCTAAGGATTAAGAAATTGGTCCTAGTAACTGTATAAAAAAACTGTAATTGATTCAATTCTTTCAGAAAGTATTTTAAAAAAACCTCTGCCTTATAGTGAGAGGCTTCAATGAGGGATGACCACACACATCCCTCCACACTCTTGACTATGTGGTTTTTCTCCTCCTCCCTGGGGTCAAATACAGAGTGAGGGATCACAGCAATACGTTCCACACCCTTTAAAGACCTGAGCACTACTCAAGGGGGCATTCAGACGGCAGCGGCCCATGTGTGTGAAGTGTGTAATGTGTGTTAGGGAGCCCTGGAGGAAAAAGCCGCAGGCTGTTCAACACGCTTGAATATCTACCATCTCTCTCTTTCATTCTCTCTCTCTCTATCGCTCTTCTCGCTGCAGCCCAGTAGACCGGTGCTCTCCACACACGCACATGTTTAAATATTTCAGATGGAGGAGGGGGGCGGGGGTACTGGCGACAACTTCATAAATACTCAATGATAAATGGCCCGCCTTGCCACCACCTGTCAAAGCCAGCAATGATTTATTGATTTCTTTATTTGTCACATAAAAAGAAGAGAACTCTCCTTCCCAGTCCATCCTTCACTCTCTCTTTTCTCTGCCAGTTCACTAACACAAACCAGCAGTGAGCAAATTGCAGCTTGATGTGAAAAAGAGAATTCCTCTCTTGATCCATTGGGGAGGACAGCAAGATAGACTCCAAATAAAATGGTTCACTTTGTCCTCCTGATCACACACTGTGTCTCTTTTTTGATCCGTTTCTTCAGACATTTTTCTTATTTCTTGTAATATTTGCTTACTTATGCACTTTATCACATGTATTATTTCAATGGACGTAACTCATTATATCGATTCAGTTGTCTATTCGTTTTGATAGGGAAAAAAATGATTGGATTTGATGTCACAAGCCACAGGATGAGCTCATGGGCCGTTAAAGTTAATATGCACCATAAACGACATGATGTTTCATGATTATTACTGTCACATATAATCAAACTATGTTCCAGAACAGCTATGTCACATTATGGAGGTACATTGCATTTTATTTATTTATTTTTAAAGATTTGTCATTCTAACAGAAAAAACACACAAAACACACACACACACACACACACACACACACACACACACACACACACACACACACACACAACACAGACACAACACACACACACACACACACACACACACCACACACACACACACACACACACACACACACACACACACACACACACACACACACACACACACACACACACACACACCACACACACACACACACACACACACACACACCACACACACACACACCACACACACACACACACACACAGACAGAGTTGTTCATCTAAGTCTTGGACTGGGTTACAGCACCCTTCAAAAGGCTGGGGTCAGTAAGATCTTTTTATTATTATTAAAGAAATCAATTCTTTTATTTAGCAAAGTGACTTAAATTGATATTTGACGAAGGCAATAATTGACAATAAAGACCTTTTTAAAGTAAAAATAAATAAATGCTGTTTTATTCATCAAAGGATCCTGAAAAAATGCATTACAAAAATATTAAGAAGCACAACTGTTTTCAACATTGATAATAATAAGAAATGTTTCTTTAGCACCAAATCAGCATATTAGAATAATTATATCATGAGTGATGATGCTGAAAATTCATCTTTGCCATCACAGGAATAAATTCCAATTTATTATAAAATACAAAATAGTTATTTTAAATTGTGATTATATTTCATTATTTTTATATTTTATTTTGTATTCTGTATTTAAATAAATGTAGCCTTGGTGAGCATAATAGACTTTCAAAAACATAAAAAAAATTGTTCCTCACACAAAGCTATGGCTTCAGAAGCCTGAAGACAAAGTGCACAAGTCATATTGACTACTTGTATGATACTTAGTGCTTTTAGTGTAGTGCTTTTGCATCATCTTTGAAGTTCACAAGTTCACACTTATATAATTGAATAGAGCAAAAAGTATGAGTATGCATAGGGGGAGGAAGGCTAGAAAACTGTCATGGGACAGAGGTGAGTCACGCTGATCGGGTAGATTATCTGAACATGCAACATTTTTGGTCAACCTATCCCTTTAAGTAATGGACAATTTGGTTTATCATTGTGTTTTATAACTCATATTATCTTCTTTCCATTTTGCTTTACAAAAACAAATTTTGTTCCTCTTATACTGCCAGCATGTACATATCTACAATGTTCTGCTTTTCTTAAGCCTGTCTCGTGATCCTACGTCCCTCTTTCTCTGCTTTATACTTCTTTGTCTCTTGTGTCTCCTTGTCTCATCATTCCCGGCCCTGTCTCTCTCTTGCTCTCGTTCTGTGGGATAGCAGCCTGTCGATGAGAGTCATTGGTCGGCGGCAGGCGCAGTCAATGACCCTGACAGTGCGCAGTTATCGCCCTAATTAAGATGCCACACTTGAGTTAAACCGCTGCATTAAGATTTGATGGGGAATTGATCAGAGTGTCACAGGCAGCAAGAGTAGGAGAGAGATGAAGAGAGCGGGCCATGAAGGAGGAAGGTCGGGCCACAGGCACACCCACCTCCCTGTCGATGGCGACTGAAGTGCGGGGGTCAAAGGTTAAGACAATCTTTGATTCCAGTTGATCACCCCACTGTGTCTCCGGTCGATGGATTAATTACTATGATATTGAAGCCGTGGGATCTCAAGTGGGCTGCCAAACAGTGAGCAAGTGTTTTGCATGGATGTACGCATGCATGCTTGTGTGTGTGTGTTTTGGGTCAAAATTAATTACTCTGTTATTCAAGCTGTGTAATCTCAAGTGGACTGTCACATAGTATGCAGGGATGTGTGTGTTGGAGCATCAGGATTAATTACGCTGTTATTGGAGCAGTGTGATCTCTGGTGGGCTGTCAAACATCAGGCTGATCTGACTGTCAGGGGACGAAGGGACAAGAGGCTAAGGACTAGGTAATATCTGTGTAATGTTCCTATCCCCCTCTCTTTTTCTCTCTCAACTGCACACACACGTTCAATTGCTCTGTATAGTGAGCTGCCTATGCAGGCATCTTATATGCATTATCGATTTTAAAGTCTGTTCCAAAAGTAGCCATTATAATTATGCTCTCTCATTTTAGCCAGATTTTAAGATTACACTGCATGTATCCTTTGCAGCAACAACAATGTTTAAAAATATATATATTCGCAGATAATATAATATTAATAAATTAAAGGGTTAGTTCACCCAAAAATAACTCTCACCCTTGCTAAAGCCATAGGTGTACATGATATTCTTCTCTTAGCCAAACACAATCTGAGTAATATTAAAATATATTATGGCTCTTCCAGGCTTTATAATGGGATTGAATAGAGCCTTTTCTTTTTGAAGCTCCAAAAGCGCATCCATCCATCATAAAAGTAATCCATATGGTTCCAGGGGGTTAATAAAGGCCTTCTGAAACAAAGCAATGCATTTTTGTAAGAAAAATATTTATATTTATAACTTCATAAACTATAATCACTGACTTCCGTTAATGGCTATACGAGAGTCTAGTTCCGGGGGAAGAGTGACCTATACCCGACGTATGATGTAGGAGGAGTAGCAAAAGCTTAGGTGAGAGTAGATGCCTCTCGCTGTTTAAACAAATAGAGCTAGGCAACAAACTCAAGCTCCTCCGACATCTCTCAGTAAAAATCCTTGTTTTAGACTTCTAATTCGTGACCAGTGTTTTGTCTTGCTCTATCCTCTTCGCTTCTGCCTTTGTCAATCCGTCATGCGCCGGGTCAGAGTTTACTTTTCCACTGGAACTTGACTCGCGTAATTTTGATGTTTTGACTAGCACAAAGTGTCAAAGAGTCTGCACCATCATCAACACCAGACCCTTCAGCTCCACCCACTCGATCAGCCTCACCTGAGGTCTAATTCAACACACCTGTCACAATCACAGTATATAAGCAGTCACCAGCCATGCCATCACTGCCTGGTCTTGTTTTTCACTACTGATTAACTTATATCCACTCACCTGCTGAGATTCCTGTCCGTCTTCCTCCATCGTCATCCGTTTTCTAGGGATGGGCAAATAAAGCCTCATGAAGCACTGAGGCTTTCCCCTGATTCGAAGATTCGAAGCATCAAGAGTGTTGTAATCTTGTGGCAGGTCAAATGTACAGCAGCCATAAACCCGAGTGCTCAGAATTCCCGAATTCACCCCTTGCCCTACCCCTCCGTTTTGCGCATTCACGTCTAAGGGTAGGGTGTAGCGATAGTGGGGTAGAGCGAAGGGGTAGGGCTACATAGCCCTCGAAATGGAGATTTTTCAGAGGCACACTCCAAACGGAGGGCTACGAGAAAGTTCGCAGAATGCATCGTGAATCACCGGCGAGATGGCTTCGCAAACGATTAAACATTTAAATTTAGCCCCAGATGACACCACCATGCACTTTATTTACTCTTATAATAATAATATAGTCATTTAAATTAAGAAATTGTATAATAAATTACCTTTCCGAAACAGAAAAGACATACATTTCGAGGAAGGAACGTTATAATCATCATGTTTCCTCAAGAGCAGCGGTGCTCATTGTCAGTCGTTGGCATGGAGAAATCCTGTAAAAACTCGTCGCTTCCGTAACAGAGCCAGAGCCATCGTTGACGAACGATGACGTATCGGGTTCATGGAGGGTTGTTCCATTTCGTAGGGGAATATTTCAACCCCTTGGCCCTTGTAACTCTGTTTTAAGGGCCAAGGGGTACACTCAAAAACAAGGGGTGAATTGGGATTGAGCCTAATTCATCCCTAAGGTGCTCTATCGGTTTGAGGTCAGGACTCTGTGCAGGCCAGTCAAGTTCCTCCACACCAAACTCGCTCATCCATGTCTTTATCACGTCCATGGCGACAGTTGTATAAAATCAAGCACCTAGGCATGCAGACTGCTTCTACAAACATTTGTGAAAGAATGGGTTGCTCTCAGGAGCTCAGTGAATTCATATTCAGTGATCGGTTGCTACCTGTGCAATAAGTCCATTCGTGAAATTCCCTCACTACTATTCCACGGTCAACTGTTAGAAGTATTATAACAAAGTGAAAGCAATTGGGACAACAGCAACTCAGCCACAAAGTGGTAGGTCACTTAAAATCACCGAGCGGGATCAGGGTATGCTGAGGCGCCAACAGTCAATAACAGACCTCAAACTTCATGTGGCCTTCAGATTAGCTTAAGAACAGTGCGTAGAGAGCTTCATGGTGAATAGGTTTTCATGGCTGAGCAGCTGTAACCATGCCTTAGATCACCAAGTTTTGGTGGTTACATCACCTTTATGGACCTTGCTTTGTGCACTGGTGCACAGTCATCCTGGAACATGAAGAGGCCATCCCCAAACTGTTCCCACAAAGTTGGGAGCAATAAATTGTCCAAAATGTCTTGGTATGCTGAAGTATTAAGAGTTCCTTTCACTGGAAGAGGCCAAGCCCAACCCCTGAAAAAACACCAAAACCACCATTCACCAAACTTTACACTTGGCACAATGCAGTCAGGCAAGTACCATTCTCCTTGCAAACATCACACAGACTCATGCATCGGATTGCCAGACAGATATGTGTGATTCGTCACTCCAGAGAACACGTCTCCACTGCTCTAGCGTCCATTGGCAGCATGCTTTACACCACTGCATTCAACGTTTTGCATTGCACTTGGTGATAAGGCTTGGATACAGCTGCTCAGCCATGAAAACCCATTCACCATGAAGCTCTCTACGCACTGTTCTTAAGCTAATCTGAAGGCCACATGAAGTTTGAGGTCTGTTATTGACTGTTGGTGACTTCAGCGCACTGTGCGCATCAGCATGCACTGATCACGCTCGGGGATTTATTCGTTCTTTCACAAATGTTTGTAGAAGCAGTCTGCATGCCTAGGTGCTTGATTTTAAACTGTGGCCATGGAAGTGATAGGAATGATTTGGAGGGGTGTCCCAATACTTTTGGCAATATAGTGTATTTTTAAATACAAGACAAGTTTCAATATTTATGACATAAAACTTTAGTTTAACAAATGCTTGTCAGTGCATTCTGCACACTTTAACCATATTTCAAAAACAATATAATTGTGAAATCTCACATAAAGATGTACTTAATTCCCACTTAAGTATGTCAAAAAGCACTCTTAAAGTTCAACTTGGATTTAATATAAATTAAAACTATCATACAGCACGAAATTAAGTGTCCGAAAGCATTACAGTTCACACTTAGGCTATGTATACGGTATGTTTTAGAGTACTATTCACGTAACAACTCTTTTTTAAATGTGTGCTAAAATGTCGGCAACTTCTTTTTCACAAGATAAGAGAAATATTTAATATTTGGTTCAATAATAAAAATGATCAATAAAATGTGTTTAGTCTAATTAGAATTTGACTATTTTACCCAATATTTGTGTGTGCTTTGTATTTCATGTTTTAAGAGTTTTTAGTCATTAGCTTAGCAACATTCTAATGTTAAACTCTGTTTAATTAAGCCATTTGTGTGGTGCATTGACCTGTTACAATAAGCTAATCTCATAGCACACATATTGAAAAGTGATATAATGGTAAACTAGCTGGTTTAGCCTTACTTGCACTACTGTAGTTGTTTATTCTATATGAGGTACACTACATACACATATAACCAATGTATACGCTTCAAGCCAAACTTTGTGCACTTAAAGCAAGAGTGCAATTAAACAATACGGATGTGACTGTTGGTTTTCTCCTCCTGGTCATATGGTAAAACTGTACTGATGCACTAGAATAAGTGTGATGATGCATATTTATGACTGAACATATCCAAACAAAGCCTTTATGTGCACACTTTACTCAATAAACAATTAAATAAACTGAGAGACTATAGGATTTTATAAGAAACGACAAAAATAAAAGAAAACACTTTTACACCTCTGTTATCAGTATAGTCAGGATTTGTGGAGTAATCGTATAGCCATTTTGACAACTAGAGCCAGTGTTCACTATATAAACACTTATTTAAACCATTTCTGACACAACTAAACAACACAAAAATATAAAATATTTACCTTTTTTTTTCCCACCACACAACCTCCATTTTGCATTATCCAAACAAACATTACTATGGACACAGGATTCATGCATTTATTGTTATTATTAATTATTTTAAAGTCTTTTTTGTGCTAAAACTTTAGAATGGGTGTGAATAAGCCGGAAAAGTTGAGTTTGTTATAGTCAGACTGTCATTATCAGATTCCCCCATATGATACCACCTTGAAGGCTACATCAGATTAGCATAAGAGTGACCAAGTGGCAGTCATAGTCAATAAGAGGTCAAATAGTCATGAAATAGGGTTATTTTAGGTCACATATTTGCTCATTCCTCAGTGCATAAAACAGTGTTATGTGTGGTTTCCAAAAATAATGCATTTACTACATAATATCATGGTCAATTTCCCTGCCCCATCCTAATTCTTCACTCTCTTTTCTCATCTGCTCGCCTCTTCACAGCCAGGCATATTCAGGAGCTGCTCCTTTTACTCAAATTTTGTACGTCCACGCTATGTGCTCTTTTTCCATACATGCTTCCTGTTCGCAACCATCTCACTCTCTCTCTCTTTTATAGGGTCATTTGCCTTTTCAGATGAGATTATGAGCTGTAATGGAGGGGGAGGTGTAGACTGCTGAGACAAGGAGAAATGGCCTGCTGCGAGGATGGGAGATTTGATGGCTAGTCGATACAGAAGTAGAAAGAGGGAAAGAATGAAAAAAGAGAAAGAGATGAAGAGGCAAGGTGACATGGAAGAAGAGAAAAAGTTTCTGTATCTTAAGAAATAAAAGTAGGAATATAATAGACTCACGAGCGAGGGCGGGTCTGTGTTGAAACGCTGCTGTCAATCATGTCAAGGGAGGGGCGTGCGAGCTTGTGACGTCACAGGCTCGAACGGCTTGATTTGAGGCAGGGGAAAACATATCCACCTTATTCCTACGCCCCATGATGCTTTGCGCGAATTAACTTCCGTTAAGCTGTAAACAATCAGTGAATGGCTCGCTTTATGAACGCAATTATACGTTTTTCTTTTTTAACCTCTTAACCTTCGCCAGAGCGAGGGCGCTCTGAGCGTTTTTTTTTTAAATCGTTCAAAGTTACTATCAGATTCAATACCTTGACAAACTATACATCATTAAAAAGATATAAGACTGAAGGTTTAGTATTTGACCACTATTGTATTCTGAGAATCTTATAGTGACAGTTATGTCTTAGTTTGTGTCTGGAGTTATGTAATCAAAAAATGAGTCGATACCTTTGATGAATTATGAGCGTCAGCCGCTTCCATTCAGAAAAAAACTCCAGTGAGATCGTCATGACAGAGCTTGACAAAACAACGTCCATCAGGGCTTTTAGCTCAAAAGTGTACAGATTTGGAGAAATATTGATAGATTCTCATAGGTTTACATCAGATTTATATAGACAGGAATCATATTTATTGAATATCTACCCAAATGCGTCGATTTAATCATTATGAGCGCTGGAGACTCTGATGTACTGTGTTTTCAATACATACTGGCAGCCTGAGGCGCCCTGTGCACATATGCAGTCCAAATTTGGAACACGAAGAAGAATCATATCATGTGACATTTCAGGAAGTCCATCACGACGTAAACCATATGACGTAAACACTAACAGAGATCGCTGTAACATGCAGATAAAGATGTTTTGAAGACAATAAACATGATTGCAATGATATTTGGTTTACCTGTGTTCTTCGAGCCATGTCAGGTATTTTCATAATAATAGATTATATTTATAATGTAATGCTAATCATTATAGACTTTATCATCGTGAAGAATACTATGAAATACTATATTTTCTGTCCGATTTTTTTTATCTGAAGCCAAATCAGAGCACAGAAGGTTATTTAAAACACTCGACTTATGCTATAAAGTAAGTTTTAGAGCACAAACATGGTTTTAATCTCATAAATTGTCGTGTATTGATGGTGTGCTAAGCTAACATGCTAGCTAGCCCTTGGTGCACCTGCTACCTAGCTGTTATATTTATGAATATTTCTAAATAGGACTGCTTGCTGAAATGTTTCTTTTTTCAAGAAGGTCATTTTATATAGTTTCAAATGTAAGGTGAGAACTTTGAGAACTTTCCCTAAAAGAGATTAGGGGTTGAAACAGTGTGAATAGCCAGTCGTTAGTAATTATAATGCAGACAAAAGAAAGCATATTTAGAGCAATAACCAGAGGCTGGAGAGGTGTGAATGTGTGCAGGGGAGACTGACACTGAATGGAGATCGTTTAGACCACAACACAATAGAGAAAATAGACTGAATAGATGCTTAGAAAATGACAATAAACATCAGTTTGCTTTTTAGAGTCTAAACAAAATAAAGTCGTTTGACATGATCTTGAAAAACATTTAACTAAATAAAGAGTTTTAGACATATCATCTTCAGATTTTAAATATAACATGGTCAGACATGTGGCTTTAGCTGCAGTGCATTTCTAGATTGCTACAGGGCCAACTTCAATTTTATTTTCATGAAAATATTTCATAAAAATAAATTTCTAATAACTTGACAAAACTTTGAAGCTATTTATAACATTTATTTTTCATTATGACAATAATTAATTCTACATTTGCAATAAACTGCCAGGTGTCAGCTTTCAAATGAGATCATACTTGTGCTTTTAGAACAAATGGTTCATGAACTGTATCTGTTTCAGTTTGAGTATGCCATTTCTGGGGATTTTTCAAAATTGGGGGTGAAGCTTAACAGGTTAAATGTTTTTTTTTCTGTACGCTGGCTACAATGAGATGGTATTATTCTACTCACCCTTCAACCATCGAACATTTAAAGAACATTTAAAAGTGTAAAAGCATCAACAAGGTACTTTCAACAAGAGACCATAAATAACCCCAAAAGCGAGATTCTTTCCACGGTAATAACAGACGGGTTAAATATCAGTAATACATATTATGTAACACATGTTGCCTTAATAAAAAATGCTCATTTCTTCAGCATTGCGTGATACTATTTCAAAGTTATTTCCGTAATTTTGACAGAAAATAAATTGTGAAAACAAACCTGGAAAGAAGAGACGTTAGGATTGAAGAGAAAAATGAGAGATTCTTCGTGCATTCCAGTGAATTATTAATGGGATATATCGTAAACTAAATCGGGAGAACAGACCACAAATGTGCAGTACCTAGCTATATGTTGTAATGTTTTTCATACTATTACAGCGAAATGAAAAGGGGAAAAAAGAAAATTATCACGAGGAAACGAAAGCAGCGACTGAAACGAGCTCTTGCCATAGATATTCTTGTTATAACGTCACGTTAAAAATACCAAGTGTTACGTTCATCTCATGATGTCTGAAAATAAATCATGAAGGAAAATTGACAGCTCATTCAGTCAAACTGACAGGTCAGCTTTATTTGTAAGGCAATCTAATGATTTGAAATTATTCGTATCAGTCTTTTTGAATGGAAGTTCCCCAAACCGGAAGTGCCGCCCATAATCCAAAACGCAGTAAGCTCGTCAGGAATAAGGTGGATAAGGAGATTAAAACAAAACCACTGGATGTACTGGCTGTGTACAGGCACTGCCAACACACATTTCAGTACAATCAACTTGTAAAAGTGCATGTACCATTATATGACCCCTTTAAATGAAGGATAGGTAGGTGTGCCAGAAATGAATTACATACTTGTGTTTGTTGTTGTGATAAAACATTGTCACTAATGTTTACCTGACATTATAAAAAAATCACAAGAGCAGAAATTATAAGGGCTAAACTTTCGACTTGATGTGAATCTGCCATTTGCCACTATCAATCCATAAACATGCACCTGTACAGCTCCATATGCATTTGTAGTCTGTGCTGCTTAACTCAAACTGAGAGATGTGCTTGCACAGGCTCCTTAAATGCCCTTTATGGGTGCTTTGGGAGACAATGGAGCAACGCTTCCCTAGCATCCCACTCCCCATGTCAAATGTAATAGAGCAGTCCATTGCCACGGTAAGATTTCCATGGTGATGGATGCGGCGGGAGATGGGGGATAGGGATTAACCTTGGCTTTATGGTTGAGGGCGGGGCTTGATGGCTGACTTTGGGGAGGGAGTGGAGGAAGGCCCCGCCTTTATGCATCATAAACAGGGCAAATGGTGCATATGCAAAGTGCTTCCAAACGAGGAACAATCCATCAGGGTCTTAATGAGGGATTTCTAATCAAACAGAGGTCAGAATGCATGGGGACAATGACAGGAGAATTGGACGTATCAGGATACTGAAAAGATTACTTTCTCTTACTACTTTCCATTTTTTTCTTTGACTCTCTACAAAGACATATACTGCCCATGTGACGTATGTAAACAAACACTTACACACAGACACTCAAGAACAGAGCTGTCACATTGCCTGACAATGTCACTTCTGTTGGCATCAGTGAACAGAATGAAGTCAAACTTAACACACACACCCACACACACACACACACACACACACACACTGTCAAATGCCTCTCTTTGATGCTCGTGGTCCCTTGGGTGTACAGACTGACAGAGACAGAGCTCTATTTAGGACACACTAAAAGCTGTACTGGACTGACACCTGAAAGTTGGTCAGGGGGCCAAAGCACTAACGTATACTCCAGTATTTTTTTCTGGTCTTTTTTAATGTTTTTTTTGGGAAGCTTTTGCTAGATTTAGTTTGTCAACCACTCCTGCTCATTTATTTTATTTTATTTTAGTATTTTATTTTTATGTTTATAATAAATGAAATAATTAATTAATTAATTAATTAATTTATTTATTTATTTATTTTCAATATTGTGTGGCTGGATTAACTTTTTTTTATTGTTCTTTTTTATTTAAGCTTTTGTAGGTTTAGGTTTATGTCAACCGCTCCTGATTGTTTTGTTTTGTTTTATGTTTTTATTTATTTTATTTTTAGGAATATCATGAGCCTGCACATGCTATATCAGATCATTAGACACTTTACAATAAGGTTTTATTTGTTAACATTAGTTAACTACATGAGTTAACATGAACTAACAATGAACAATATTTTTTACAGCATTTATTAATCTTAGTTAATTTTAATTTCAACATTTACTTATACATTTTTAAGATCAAAAGTTATATCTGTTAACATTAATGCACTGTGTACTAACATGAACTGAGCATTTTTTTTAACTAACATTAACAAAGGTACTAAATGCTGTACGAATATATTGCTCATTGTTAGTTCATGTTATTTACTGCATTAACTAATGTTAACAAATGAGACCTTATTGTAAAGTCATAATTATTAGACCATGCATTAGAGGCTAGTAAGGCACTAAAGTTGCTTTAGAAACATACAGAGTGTGAAAATTAAGTGCTGTAAAAAAAAAAAAAAATTGTGTTACTGTGCGCATCTATCTGTCTACATACAATAGGAATGTCAGGAGCAAATAAAAAAATATTGTTCATCATATCTTCTGTGAATTCAATCTCTCTCAGTGTAACTCCTAATCCAGCACACACACACATCTAACGCCTGTGACTGAACTGGTAGTGAGGGTTTCCCCTGATTGCTTGTGAGTGATTCCCCCATCAGACGGAGACACGGGGCAGGCTGCTCCACTCTAATAGTGTGAGAGTGTGTGTTTGTCTCTCTCTGTCACCCCGTGGCTGTAATGTGAGGGGACAAGTACGATTGACCTCCACATCACTGCTAACAGAGTGTCCAGCCAGTAATGTGCTGTAAAGAAAGACAGACAATTAACCCTCCTGCCCTGCACACGCACTGTGCAATGGGTTTGTGTGAGTGCATGTTATTGGAGGATGTCGAACCCTAACATGTCATTGGGTCATTTTTATGGCCATGTCAGTTAAGACACATCAACAGCAGAAAGGCTTTTTTATGGTTTTCATACAGCCACTCAACGGATCATATCTTGTATGAAGCCAGCCTTTTACCCAACCCCCGCTCAATGCGAATGGACACTTAAAGCGATAGATTCTGTCAACATACGTCTTGGGACGTCTTTTGACCATACGTCAATATCCGCCTTTTTAGGGTACCCTTAAACGTCGGTTAGATGACGTTATCGGATCCTAACTCTACCCCAGACCTAAACCTACCCCTAAACCTACCCCGTCACCTACTGACGTTAAAGGTAAAGCGTCAGTTGTATGACGTCCCAGGATCGTCATTTACCGACGTTTAAGGGTACCCTAAAAAGGCGGATATTGACGTGGTCAAAAGACGTCCCAAGACGTCAATATATGACTTCTTGGGATGAGACTGTGTTAGCCTATTCACTCTCAGGTTGTTCCAAACACGAACGACCTTCTGTCTTTTGTCGAAATTAAAAATAGAAATAAAAAATTAGCAGTATGTTGATGGGGGCCAGGTGCTATCAAGCTCCAAAAAAGGCAAAATAGCACAATAAAAGCACTGTGGAAGTGGTCCATACAACCCATGTACTTTTTCTGTCTTCTTTCAAGTCTTCTTAAGTCATATAATGAACTCTTTGTGTGAGAAACAGAATAAAATCAAGAATCATTCAGATTTGTGCTTGATAGTCACAACAATTCAATTTTATATGAAAAACAGCAGCTTGAAAATTCAGCTCTAAATACTTTTTTTGTGTCCCACTGAAAAATAAAGTAATGTGTGTTTTTATAGAAATAACGAAGAAAGTAACTGATGATAGGTTTTCAGGTGAACTATATAACCTTAGCAATATTACATAACTAAATGATCAAATATGCAATACAATTATCAAGAGTATTCTAAATCTTTAATTCTTAAAAAAAGTTCTACCTCAACATCACTCCTGTCTAGTGAGTGGACGAACATTGAGAGAACACGTATATTTGGGATTTCTAATGTTCTCTGGACATTAGAAGAGCATCAGTTTCCAGCGTGCAGATAATCTGAGGTGACAGCTTACCGCCATCAGCCTGTCGGCCTGTCATCATGGCAATAAAAGCTGATGGAGGGTGATTGGAAGCGATCCCTGTCCCCTCTTAGTGTCACGCCAGATGACAGCAGTCCTCAGGCGGGGGATGGAGTGGACGGAAAAGAGAGGGAAAGGATAGAAAGAAGAGGCAGGATAGCTGAATGGCCGTGGCAGACTGTCCCAGAGGATCTGTCCCTTCACTTTGACCCTCTGACCCTGAGGACAGATGTGCACCTGGACAACAAAACCAGACACACAAATAGATACAGATAGATCTTCTGTGCAAATAGATTAAGATGTGCTGATCTGCATTCATTTATACAGTACATCACAAAAAAAAAAAAAAAAAACCTTCCACAGGTCATGTAACGAGACCGGCATATTTTCTTTTTCATGTGTATGAATTCTGTGGCAGTATTTATTTATTTTTATTCTGAAAATGCACAAACATATACATTAATGAATAGGAAAATGTGGGAAAATGTAACAATGCCAATATTTATTGGAGACTTGGTTGCTGTCACATTTACTCCAGTGAATATTTTAGAAAGTCAATTTCTGTACCGTATCAAAGCTATTGAACATTTCCACCTTTTTGCCCAGGAAAAAAGTACGCTTTATTAAACAAATATTGACCCCAACAGAAAACATGCTGTAATATGCGGCAAGTTAAACAGGCTTTAAATTGAAGAGTAAAATAATCATGCAACACAAAACTTAATAAAACTGTAAAAATGGAAAAGGCAACATACCAAGATTTCAATATATAATTATTATCTACAATTTGAATGGTTATATTTACACAATTTAAAACAGGTGACAATTTGCCACAATCAAAATGTGACAATTAGGCCCAATGTGACTTTTTTTTTTAATTCCATGTATTGAAAACGCAGATGAGAGAACATATTTGTGACTTCGCTTTGCACTCTAAATGTACTGATTATAAATTTATAATAAACATTTCCCCCCTCATAACAGTTGGTAATCACTGCCTCAAATGTTGTCTGTTCATCATCCAGAGCTATTGTATGGCTTCAGCTGACTTGAAATATTTCGATAATCGTATTAACTACCTTCCTGGTCACTTTTTGGAAGTTTTTGGAAGCTCCAGGTTTATCCGTGTCCATCCTACAGAAGAAAGCACGGGTTGGAACAGGGTTAGAACAACATGTAAAGTATGTCAGAATATAGCATACATTTCAGCTATCTACCTCTCTATAGGTCAGGAGTCAGAAAAATATTTAGGAAGTTGATAAAACATTATATTTGTAAAACTCTGACTCGTTCTCTGTGCCTCTCGTGTCAAGGCTCAAGATTTACCCACCACTTTTGTTCTGTCCATCCTCTCCTCTGCTCTCTCTCTCTCTCTTGGCCCCGGCATCGATCTCTGTCAGTATCCAATGTCAAAGACACATTCAGAGATGCTTTTCCTCTCTCGTTAATAATTCACATTGCCTGAATCATCAATAATAATTCTCACCAAGCAATCATTCAGCTTTACCACCATTCACCCTGGGTCTCCTTCTCTTACTCTTTGTCAGTCTCATACATCTCATCTGAGTTTTTCTTCTCAGATCACATGTGCCCTTTCTCTTAAAGTCAACATGAAATCATAACTGACCAGATTTACTTTCTTGATGTAAGTTCCTGTCTTATTGTCGGCGATCCATCACTGCATGTTATTTGGCTTAATAATCAAAATGTAGAAATCTGAACTACTTTCTTTTTCCGCTGACGCCTCTTATGCCACAAAAGATAAGACCAAAGCTAATAGACTCAATAAACCGATTTTTCTTATGGTTGATTGCACTATATATATTATTGAATGTAACATAAGTACTTGATGTCATGTTTTCATTTGTTATATTATTTCCATTTATAAATCAAATAATACAGTTACCAGGGATGCTGTCCGGCATGCGACACCTCAGAGGCTCTATACATTCTCTGTTGTACTATTCTCTGAAATGACAGGCGCCAGTGCAGAGGAAATATCAGCTGAATCAGCAAGATGCAACTATGAGAAGTATTGTTTGCTTTAAATTCACCTTACCTAGGTACACTTTAAATTGTTCATATGCGGGTGGGGGATAAAACATTAAAACGTAAAAATGATTGTGTGTTCTAAGATGCGTTTTTGCAGTGTACATTTTATATATTCAAGATATTCACTCTTATATTTAAAATAATTTGATGAAATTAGACTGCATTCAAATAGGCCTACACTATATATACAAATGTTATTATATTTGTAAAATAAACATGTTTTTAATTTCTAATTATTAAAAAAAAGATCAATTATTCAGCATACATAGACTTTTTTCTAAGCATAAACAACTGTTTAGCTTTGGGGATATAAATATTCTTTGAATATTTTATAAAGATGAGTGATTGCATTGTGAGGCACATTTGCGATGTCTAAGCTGGAAAATAAGAAAAACATACTTAAAATGGGAATTTGTGCAAAATTTTTAAATGTGTGTTTAGTTTTAGTTTTTAACTGATCGTCCCTATAATTTGTCCCTACATGTTACGATTAAACCCAGACCTTTCTGTTCAAATTCCAAAGATTTTTAAACAATCTTTTCTGTGGTGAAAAAAAAAAAAAAAAAAAAAATCAGAGACAGAGGCATGTTTTCATTTTCCTCTGTAAGCTGCAATCTCAGAGCCTATCCAGCCACACTTCATGTTCAAATAAATGGACCTCCACAGAAAAAGACAGAAGAGAGAGAGAGAGAGAGAGAGAGAGAGAGAGAGAGAGAGAGAGAGAGAGAGAGAAGAGAGAGAGAGAGAGAGAGAGAGAGAGAGAGAGAGAGAGAGAGAGAGAGAGAGGAGAGAGAGAGAGAGAGAGAGGAGAGAGAGAGACTGTCTAATGTGTACGTAAAATCTCCAGCGGGGCTCGTGCCAAGTGTAAGTGGTTGAGTGATATTGGCAAAAAGACAGAGAAGAAAAAAGAGCACGTAAGATTTAGGCATTTTCCTTAATGCTATAAGAGGTTATTGATATTTTGATTTTTGCTGTGGGGCAGCCCATGCTGAGACAGCATCTTTGTAGCCGTCCGTTTATGGGTGAAAGACATGCAACTCGCTCCCAGAAAATCCTCCTCTGGGAATGCTGCAGCAAGTTTAGGTGAGAGAGACAGGAAAAAAAAGTGAAATGGTACTTCTAGTACAGAGAAAGAGAGTGAATTGAGACACTGCCAATAAGCAAACCCTCTCTGTGTAACTCTTATTTAGCTGGTGAACTAGAACCCTAAAATTAATTATTACACTAAAACAGATTGATTCCCTCCGTTATTAAAATAACCCATTTTGATACTCTTCCAATGTCTGTGGCCAAATTACAGCACTTACAGAGAGAGACCGCCACTGTATAAACAATATGTATTTTTATGACACATCCAATGTAATAATCTAAAAGTAATAATTATAAAACAAAAATTACAGTAAATTTTGATGACAGAAAAAACAAGAGAGAGACAGACACATATATGTACACTAAAGTTCAAAAGTTTGGAGTCTGTTTGATTTGTTTTATGGTTTTGTCCCTTGTGATCACCAGCGGCATACTATATTTGATAAAAAATACAGTAAAAACAGCAAAACTGTGAAATATTTTTGCAATTAAAAAAACTGTTTTCTATTTTTTTATATATTAAAATGTTTAAATAAAATGTATTTGAATTTATTAAATAAATAAAAATGTATTCCTGTGATGGCAAAGCTGATTTTCAGCAGTCATTACTCCAGTCTTCACTCTTTCAGATATCATTCTAATATGCTAATTAAGAAACATTTATTATTATCAATGTTAAAAGTATTATGATCTGCTTGATATTTTTGTGGAAACTAATGAGGTACACTTATTTTCTTCATTGTTTGATGGATAAAATGTCTTCGCTGTCTAAATATATTACACATTCTCTACATTCACACAATATGCTGTTGATGTACTGTAGTATATAGATGTATATTTATGGCAACTGCTCTGTGTCAGGACATGAGAGTTAATTGATGAGCCCTGACTGAGAACAGGGTAAATAAATATTAGTCCCTCAGTCGCTCTCTTTAACCACCGGAAAGAGAACAAAAGTAATCACCACAAGAACCCAAAACCACACACACACACACACACACACACACACACCCACACACACAACACACACACACACACACACACACACACACACACACACACACACACAACACACACACACACACACACACACACACCACACACACACACACACACACACACACACACACACACACACACACACACACACACACACACACACACACACACACACACACACACACACACACACACACACACACACACACACCACTGCATTAGTCCTTGGTGCTGTTCTTTAACGACCCCCACAGGGATGATGCTTTGTTAGCCTATAGCAGCTTCAGTGGGGAAAAGGGCCTGTTGCACCCGCTGTGCTTAAGTTGGATGTTGTCTCAGCTGTGCCGTAAGTGGTTACACACTACAAAATCTTAGTGTGTCACATCACTAAACTTAATTAAAACAAAACTCTGAACATGCACACACAGTGGGAGAGAGCAATGAATACATGTGCGTCTCAGTTTGTTACCTTCTGGTTGTTCATGTTTCAGAAAACTTCAAGCCGTTCAGGAAATGAACTGCGGTTTAAATAATGTACAGATATGATAATCTAAACTCTTAAAAATAAAGGTTCCATAAGAACTTTTAATCCACAGAATCTTTCCATTGCACAAAAGGTAAACTAATATATACTTTAATATCATTTAAAAATTGTATGACATGTATGAAAATGTACTTAATAATTATATATTTGTTTTCATGAAGTTGTAATTTAAAACTATATTAACGTGTATTTAATATATACCATACATATTATATTTAATATATATATACTGCATACTCCATTTAATATGGATATACAGTCAAAATTATAATCAAGTACTTGCTTTAGTAGTCAATACAAGAAAATAAGAGTAGGCCTACTTATTTAAAGCACGACAAAATATGATTATTGGTTTACAATGTACTTTAACATAAAACTTTTAATTTTACATTATTACAAAGTGCACTTTTTAAGTGTGTGTTAAGAAACAGTCATAAAAGTGTACTCTCTAGTACAGTGGTCTTTTATTTCATTGATATTTTATCTGCAAGTACATTTTTTAAAACATATATTTTTAAGATTTGAAGTACAATTGCACCGTTAGTGCACTTCTCACACTTCTCACAAGGATTAATGGTACTTATTTACCTGAAAACACAAAAACTTTTTCAGGCAGGAGCATCTACGCATGCGGCATGAGAGCAAACAATGATGTGATGTCTCTATGAAAAAGATGAATGTCTATTCCGCAGGACTAATATCACCCAGCTACGCTTAAAGATTTTAAGGTGTCGTTACAGTGTAATTATACATTTAAGTACTGATTAATAGTAATTAACAACATGTACTTATAGGGTTATGACGATCATGGTTTGGTTTAGGAATAGCTGCATGCAATTGTGCATAATGTATTGTTATTACATATAACAAGTGTAACAAGGACTGCGTAAAATAAAGTATTACTAAGATGTTATCAATCTTTTTTTGAATGATAAACATATAATCAGATATATCTTGCATAGAGCATTACAATAAGCACCAATCTAATAGAACAAACCATGTGATAGAAGTGTGCCATTTTCTGTTGACCATCTCACTTTATAAGATATGAATGTTCTGTAACTGTACCTTGACTGAACGCCTGACAGTCATCCTATTTAGTCATCAAGGCTGCTGCACAGAGGGCCAATGGAAACACAGCAGTACTGAAGAACCATCCAGCTCAGGGATATGTGACACCCATAGGACAACCTCACCTGTGCGTGCGTGGTGTGGTTGGTGTGTGTGTGTGTGTGTGTGTGTGTGTGTGTGTGTGTGTGTGTGTGTGTGTGTGTGTGTGTGTGTGTGGTGTGTGTGTGTGTGTGTTTCAGAAGGGAGTAAAGAGAGAGACAGAGAGATTTTTAGCTTTCAAAATAAACAAAATCCTCAGTGACAGATTCACCTCGTTCTGTAAGTGTGTGTTTTTGAGAAGCAGAAAGAAGAGATGAGAGAAAGAGATGAGAGAGAGAGAAGAGAGAGGAGAGAGAGAGAGAGAGAGAGAGAGAGAGAGAGAGAGAGAGAGAGAGAGAGAGAGAGAGAGAGAGAGAGAGAGAGAGAGAGAGAGAGAGAGAGAGAGAGAGAGAGAGAGAGAGAGAGAGAGAGAAGCTAAGGTGTCATTTAAGGGTCAGCGCTGGCTCTCACTTCCTGTCTGTATTGATAGTTGTTTCCTGCTGGTGTAGGAAGAGGCTAACGGGTAACAGGAGAGAGTGTTTGCACTGCCACACACTCTGATTGTGTCTGCAGAAAAAAAGCCTACTTGATAAATTATGAATGAGAGACTGATGGAGGGGATAGGAGGATGAACGAAAAGAGGGAGGAGGGACAGCAGGAGGATGAGATGGGGTGACGTTGTGGTGTTATCTCCGGCTACACCAAAACAGCTGGAGAACTGAAAGGGAGATAAGTACTGTACCCACACCACACACACACACACACACACACACACACCACACACACACACACACACACACACACACACACACACACACACACACACACACACACACACACACACACACACACACACACACACACACACACACACACACACACACACACACACACACACACACACACACACACACACACACACACACACACACACACACACACACACACACACCACACACACACACACACACACATGTTCCATGTTCTACACTAAAACTATGGAGATATCATATTTTATAATCTGCTAGTAGAATGTATGACCTTAAATCCAACATACTCTTTCTCTGATTTTACTCACAACCATTTTTTATGTTTTTGTAGTGTAATTTTTAGTGCAACATCTCTCAGTGTCGAGCTTCAGATCTTTTTGCTTTTTAGCCCAGTAAAAAGTGTAAGAATTAAAGAAAGATGTAACAGTAAACTAAATTAAAGCCTCCCTTACATTTGATCCATAATTGATTACGTTCATGTGGGATGATATGTGAGGAATAAAAAAGTATAAAGAAAGCACGAGAAAGGTAGATGGAGGGGGTGGTGGCTAACAAGCTTGTCTCCTTCTGAATGACGGCTTTGTGACCGCAGGTTGAGCAGAGACGGGCTCGCTTTTCCCTGCTTGATGTTTTGCCTTTTTTTCTTTTTTAATGAGTGTCAGGACTGTTCTTTTTCTTTACAAGGAAAGGAGAGGGGGGGAAATCAGAACAACAAAACAACAAGAAAGCAGAAAAAAGACCAAAAGAACAAGCGTTTTTGATAAAGTGCTTACGGAGCGATTACTGTGAGTTGTGCAGAGATGGCGCAGTGCTCACACAGGGCGAGAAAGCATGGCAGAGACATGTGCTTGCCTAGTGTAAAAACTTGAGAAATGGAATATAGTCATTTATAAAAATTCATAGGATTCAAATGAACTAAACAAAAACGATGAATTGCCTTAATAGAGTAAACTAAAATAATATCATATACAATAATTAAATTATAAAAGTGCATTGTTTAAAAACAAACTCAGTCACAATCTTCCACAGCAAACAGAAAGATTAGTTTACATAGAAATGCTCCCCAAAAACACAATAAAAGCATCATAAAAGTGGTCCGCATCATGACTCATGCTCTATATTCCACATCTTCTGAGACATGAACACTTTTATGATGCTTTAATTATGTTTTCAGAAGCCTAAAATCCCCTGGTCACCTTTCACTTTTATAGTATAGATTTGTATCTCTTTTTTTCCACGGATTTTTGGGGTGAATTAATATCAGCTTTGAGTGGGAGACACATTTTCCAGTGGTTTAGTTCGAGTGTGGAGTTTTAATACTGAGCCGTTTTTTTTTTGAGCGGCAATCCTCTCAGACTCATGAATCTCACCAGAAGGAGGCATGATGAAATGGACAGACAGTATTTGAAGGGCTTCGCGCGCAGCCCGTCTCATCCTCACTCGCACACTTAGAGTCCCTCACCAGAGTGTCTCTTCATTAGAACGCTTCTCCTGTCAAAGCCACGATGATAATCCAACCTTTCAAGTGACTGGAGAGAAGCGGCGGAGCTCTTTGTCTGCATTTAATACATACGATGAAATGGAAAACAAAAGGAGGGAACAATGAACACAGGCTATTATTCTCACTCAAACTGACTTTTATCTGCATTTAAGATGTGACAGGAGATAAATAATATTTCGCTAGCTGTCAGCAGTGTTCTTTACTGTTGCGGCACGGAGGCGTTCCAAAGTTTTTAGCGCCTTTTAAAATGCAGATCCTATTGAATTCTTCATGAGAAACGTGGGGGAAAAAACTGAAAAACCATGAACAAATGAGACCAGGCAAGTGGAGGTCTACTTAACAGTAAATAAGATTGACAAAGACAACAGAGGAAGCTGTGTTGATCCTTTTGGTGAAGATAAGGAATGAAATCAATGCTGAACTCTCTGTAATTGCTCATGAAAGCCAAACTACATGCTTTCTCCTCCACGCATCATCTTCTCTTGTCCTACTCTGTTATTCCACCTGACCAAGGCCTGGATTGCTCCTGACTGTTGGAGACGTTGTTTGGAGATACGTGGTGACTGGTAGCTTTTTAGGTGCTGCCACTACAGGACATGTAAGGGCTGTGACAGTATTGTGCTGCCCCTGCCTGGCCTTGTCACCTTGGTTACAGTCTACCCTTATAGTGTGTCACAGTCTGGCATCATACACACGGACTGCACCATTGAACTCCATATATCTCCGTCTTCAAGTTGGACTGACAGCGTTAAGCCAATATCAAAATGAGCAAATTTGTGCTGGGTAACTGAATGCATAATCGGATTCCAAAAATGATGTAATTAGATAATTATCAGATTACAGTTACTTTTTTATTGATGACATGATGATGAATAGCTGTGAAATATACTGTCTTCATCATGTGACCTTCACTATTTATTGATTCTGGAAATCTTGCCAGAATATATTTCAAACCTGGAAAACTCTGGATGTGTAATGCCATTTTCATGTTTATTAATGTTTTTTTTTTTATTCCCAAACTTTGTTGTCAGCCGAACCACACTGACCTAAAATACTTACTTCAAATTCTTGTAAAAAAAAGTACAATCAACTTGGATGTTTAAGCTATTTCAACTGAAATTACATTAAATGACATAACTGACTTAAAAAATGAGTTGAATCCTGTATAACATAACAAATTTGAAAATTGCTTAACTGAACTGAACTTTTAAGATAATATTTCAATAATTTACCAACACATTTGCATGTTCACGGTTCTCTGATGGTCACATGACATTTATTCCCGTTATGTAGTTTGTTTTCATTCATCACGTGTGTTTCTTTCTCTTTGTTTTCCCGCCACTCATCAGTCACCATGGACTAACACTAATCACCACAGCTGTTCATCTTTTAGTTAATCATCTCTGTGTATTTATGTTTCTGCCTGTGTTCTGTTCAGTGTCCAGTCACGCTTACATTTAGTGTGCATGTTGCTTTACCTGTTTGCCTGTTATTTGGATTCTCGTGATTAAAACTGTGTGTTGGAACTCTCTTCTTCATCTTCATCTTCATCTTCATCTGTTTGCCTGCAACCACCTGTGAAAACAGGCAAACAAATAAAATATTTCATCTTTTTTAGTGTTCAAGTATTGTTTAAAAAATATTTATTTTAATTTTACATTGTTAAGATTTAATTGATTAATTATTAGCTTTTCATCAACTCACAAACCCTGCAGTTCATATTGATAACAAAGAATGGAATGTTTTTTTCTTTCTCTTTGTATTTTCAGATCAGTATGGTCCAAAAAAATTCAAAGTACATTGTAAAAAATATTATGATCAATACGTTATGACAACATATGTTTTTACATTGCTTTAACTCTAAAAATAAGTTAAGTAATTTTTCAACTTTGTAATGTTATACAAGATTCAACTCATTTTTTTAAGTCAGTTTAAAGTTGTTGGTTGCACTTAATTTAAGCCAACACTTTTTTTAAAGTGTTTGTAATAAACAAGTATAAAAGAAATCATAAAGTAGTCAGGTTCCATTACCTAAAAGGTGTAATCTAATATATCATGTAACTAAAAATTTTGTAATGTAATTTGTAATCCTTAATGCACACTTTCTAAGCATACCCAGCACTGTGAGTAATCAAACTTAAATAAATGTATTTAGAAGAAACAATCTAACATGTTTAATCTCCTTACTTATTGAAACAAAAAGAATAGACTAAGATGAAGATGGAATGGACAGTGTGAAATTTATTGTGATGCTCATTAACACTGCAGGTTCAGAACCACAACCCCTAAATAATGTTAAGGCACACACACACATACTGTAGTATTGTGTGTGCATACATACAAATATAAACAAATGATAAGGAATGTGCTTTGTTGAATGAAATTAATTGTGTGTGTGTGTGTGTGTGTGTGTGTGTGTGTGTGTGTGTGTGTGTGTGTGTGTGTGTGTGTGGGGTGTGTGTGTGTGT